>BJCM01000669.1:0-14507 GCA_018326385.1 Flaveria bidentis | reverse complement strand
GAATAACCCTAATGGATGTAAATGTAAATCATGACAAAATCAAAAACTTTTTGGATTATATTTATCTGCAACAATGATGAAATTATTTTCTTAGTCACGAAATATCATGTATTTAGTTTATATTCATGAATCGGTGAACATGTCATTGAACATACAAGTTTTGATCTCATTTTAACTTCTAAAAAGGTTTAAGCTAGAATGTTGGAGTATTGTGGCTTGTTTCTGATACATGTAATATCTTAAAAGTTTTCAATGAAAGGATGAAGTTATTGATTTATGCAATGCAAATAGCTTCTTAAAAGATTTTAGGTCTACTAGACCGAGATCCAGTCAATTAAATAGCTTTGTTAGTTACACATAACGGAAAATTAAGATGGCATGAGGAAATATATGTAAAGAGGACTCTCGTTGATATATTGATCACTCTAAGGTTCTATCTTCTTTGTATATGAGAGAGGTTTCCGCTCACTTTCTCATAGTTTTTCTATTACACAACTTTGAGTATTAACACATCTTTCATCTTAGCTCTAAGCATGAACTCATCATTCACCTTAATTGGCTATACTTTGGACACACTTCGGTTCGTTGCAAAACTCTTATCAAGGAGTTTGCAAATCCACTCGTTAAAATGAGTTTACAATAATGATATAAAGTTATTTCTATCCAAAGTTAATGAAAAAACATTTTTACTATATTACCATCGATACCAGATTTGGGCTATTAAGTAAGTTTGGTGAGTATACGTTTGAAAATTTTAGAAAACTTCTTTGGGAAGCAATGAAAGGGATACTTGGTTATCTTAACCGATCTAGAGAAGTTGGTTTAACCTTTGATAGCTACAATAATAAAGATGACATGGTTTTGGATTATGTAGATACGGACTATGCAAAATATCTAGACAAGCGCAAGTCTATAACCAGTTATGTCTTCTAGGTGTTGAAATGTGTGATCAATTTAAAAGCAATATTGAACATGTAGTGGTATTATCTACTACACATGTAGAACATATTATTTTGACAACAGCTTTTAAAGAGGAATTGTGGATGAAATGTTTTGTTATTAAATTTGCCTCACCCTAAGTTTTTGCATTGTTTACATGCTTTGAGAGTTTATTAAATGTGTTGACTTCACTTTAAGGTGGAGAATGTTAAAACATAAAGTGACACTCAAAGGAGAAGGGGTAGTTATGTAAAATGCTAATTTAGTTTATTAGAACTAACCATGCTTTGGTTGAGGTGTAGTTAAGTATAAGTAGGGTAGGTATTTTTTAATTTTTAATTTCCGCAAGTTGTAATTGTTTATAATGATATCAATTCTTAGAATTAATAAAATTATAGAAAGGTACAAATACTTCATAGCATTGTATTATGATAAGATAACGAATATTTACATAATTCTATATCCATCAACAACTCATATTTTTTAAACCTTCATTATCATGACAGTACATTTTCTTTAATTTAAATTTAATATATAAACCTAGTTTGTACACAAAAAATCGTTACAACGATAAGTATAGCTCATTAACTCATTTATAATGGTGTGTCTTACTATTATCACTATTAAAAATTAAAAATGATACGTATAATTTTCTGTATGATTTTTAAAACCTGATTTGTTTTTAATGATGAGATTCTTATGTAAGATCGATTATAGCAATGCATTTAATTTCATTTTCTTATTAACTGACGTATTGATCAGTTACATAATATTCTTTCCTTTTATCATTGTCCGGCTAACACATTATTATATTATAATATGCACACAAACACCACTTCTAAAAATTTTCACTTAACCGGCCCTGTGTATAAGTATAATAATACATATCACTACATGAGTATTTCAATACATTAGTTTTATATATTAATATTAACTAACCGAATAAGAATATGTACAAAATAATAATAGTCAAAAGCAAGACAATAAAACATTGTTGCATTTTCTTCTGTATATGCTCATCTCCGATCAAGTGAGTTCCCCTGCCACCGGTGTCCACCACCACCACCACCACCACCACCGCCACCGCCACCGCCACCGCCACGGTCTCTCTGAACTTCAACTTTTGTATAAATGAGCGGAGAAGGGAAGGTGGTTTGTGTTACAGGGGCTTCAGGGTACGTAGCTTCATGGCTCGTTAAGCTATTGCTCGATCGTGGCTACACCGTTCACGCCACCGTCCGATCACTCGGTCAGTCTGTTTTAATATCAAACTGAACTCATCAAGTTTCATTTAATCTCTTTATAACGCGGGCGAATTGGATTAAAATATGTTGCAGATGATCCAAGAAAAACTGAACATCTACTTGCTCTTAATGGAGCTAAAGAAAGATTATTATTATTTGAAGCTGATTTGACTGTAGAAGGGTCTTTTGATTCTGCAGTTAATGGGTGTGTTTGTGTCTTTCACACAGCATCTCCTGTTATACATCCAGTTGATGATCCACAGGTCATTCTTTATATATTGTTTTCAACTTTTTAAAATATGTGTAACTTAACATATATTATTGCAAACCATTTTGAATCAGGTGGAATTGCTAGATCCTGCTGTGAAGGGGACGATTAACGTTCTTAAATCAGCTGTGAAAGTTCGATCTTTGAAGCGAGTGGTGTTGACGTCTTCAGTTGCTACTATTATGTTTGGTGTAAATCTGCATGGTGTTGTTGATGAAACATGGTTTTCGGATCCGTTAGTTTGTGAGGAGAAGAAGGTATACACTGATAGATAATCGTCGGTAATCTGTAGGTAAAACATACTTATCAATGAAGTTGTAGGAGAAAACAAATTTATCAATAAAGTTGTCGTCACGAATTCATTAGTGACAAGTCATTAGCGATTTGTCAGCGATATCCATTGTTGTTCTGATGTGATGAATCTTTCGGTGATCCGTGGGTGATAACATAGGATTCTATGTGACTTCATAAACCAAGATCCTACCTTTACTTACAAAAGAATCTATTAATCATTAAAAGTTCTCTTATTTGTAGTGGTAGTTGTGTTTCATCTATATTCCTCTTTATAAATGAATGATTGTTGTTGAAAAGCTACTTATGTTGTAACTAATGGATGATTTTGTGTTGTTTTTAGTGGTGGTATTTAGTTTCAAAGATTCAGGCTGAAGATGCTGCTGTAAAATTTTCAAAAGAGAATGATCTTGATTTGGTGGTAATAAATCCTGGCTATGTGATTGGTCCTCTTTTGCAACCAACTCTAAACTCCACTTCTAAGGGATTTATGAGCCTTATAGAAACTGGTAGTTTGATTATTGGAACTAAAGTTCATTTCACACAATGGAAGATATCTAAGTTGTTGAATGTTGTATGTGTAGGAAAGGAGATACTTGATGATGGAATCTACATGCTTGTTGATGTGAGAGACACTGCTATCGCGCATATATTAGCATTTGAGAAACCAGAAGCTAGTGGTAGATACTGCATCGTTGGTGATCTGATTCGATCTTCGAAGATGATAATGATTTTAGACAAACTCTACTCTGATCTTGACTATTCTCTACGGTAATGAATATTTATGAGTCGTGATCATTGAAAATTCTGACTTGTTTTATAATATCCGATTGTTTTAAGAAGAATAGGAGTTGGACTTGTAGTGAGTCATTAGAGAAATATAATAACCTTGAACAATACGTTATGGCTCCGTTACTAACAATCATTTAATTCTACATGTTTGACCTCGCAATTTATGTTTATCCGAAGTTGAATTGCGTGTTTTTTTTTTAATTTAATTTTGATAGGTATAAAGATAGCAATTGTGATGAAGCAATAGCCTATAGTATATCAAAGGCAAAGGCAGAAAATCTAGGTGTTGCGTTTACTCCATTAGAGGTAAGCATCAAAGATACAATTGAAAGCCTGAAGAAGATGAAATTTATGAATCATTAAGTTATTCATGTGTTTGTTGAGAAGAACAAAAGAATGGAAGCTTGCAATCATGAATTGTGTCGTGTTTATTATGCAATAGTGAATAATGGAATGATACATTTCACTTTTATGTCCACTTACCACTTAGTGTGTTTGGGAAATATAGCACATATAGACCATATAGTAAAGTGGGTATAGTATATTTTGGATTGATAGAACTTATATTAAAGTGGCTATTACAATTTAACACAACCAGTAACATTGGTCCAATGGTCACTTACTCACACATACAAGTTGAGCTCGTCTGTTTGAACATATATCGTTGTATAATATTTTGTTAGATCAAGTTTAGCTTCAGTGCTGGTAATATAATATCAATATCGTGAAATTTAAAATTAAGTGAATTTGAATGAATAATCAAATGTCGTCTCTCATGGGACGTTCTTTTAGTAAAGTAGTGTACCTTCCGATTAACTGGTTGTGGTTTCGAATCCTATGAATCATAGGTTTATAAAGTAGAGAAAATGTGTATTCGACTGAAAAACAAATTTGAATAAACATACAATTGCAAGCATTTAAAGAGTTATGAAAACATTTGTAGCTATAAATTAATTAGCCAATACACAAATAACATAGTCCGACTTCAGTGAAGTTGTTCAGAAGTTTTAACATGAATGGTATTGTTTATGTGATTATCATTTAAACCTTTATTTTAAAGTGTATATATATAAAAGTTTTAATGAGCCAACCTGTCTTGTTAAAGAAATTTTCATTCATACAAAATATAAATATTTTTATTTTAATAATTTATTAATACATACTAAATTATATGTTTTTAGATATATTTTATCTTTAAATATAGAGTTTTAATTTCTAATTTTATTATTTATTATAACTTTTAAATATTTATTATATTTTATTTTACCAATAGCTAATAACATCTAGAAAATTCCAAGATGTTATAAAGCTTTGGATTTACTTTTTCATCTGTTTTATATAAATTGAAATATTCATAAAACTAATAATTTTAATATGTTTTATTTATTTCACACATGTAATACATGACTCTAACATAGTCCTATATAATTACAACACACATAAACATCATAATATATGCAAATCCAGATCCCCCAATAACATAAAAAAGATAGAGAATATACTTTTACCAATGGAATTTATTTCAAATTTTAATTTTTTATTTTCTGGTGTGTTCCTTACCTAAAATATTGGTTTTCATCATGACATGTAATTTGTTTTAGTTATTGTTTTCAAATTTGCTTTTTGTTCACGTCTTTTCTAAACCACTAAATATTATTAGTTCACGTCTTTTCTAAAACCACTAAATACTATTATTAATAGTTCACATCATTGAGATAAGACTAATCATTATTAAAGGGATTTTCTATAACAAACTACTTTAGATTTTGTTTAATAGCAAGATTTTATCAATAACTAGCAAGATGCTAGAGGAAAATACAAGACCAAGATACAAATTACAATTGAAATCTACACCATGATTCCTAATTTTTGGGATACTAAATTTCCTTCATGCTTGATCTATAACAATGAAATTAGTCTAAAAAAGCCTTTTTCAAGTGCCATCAACCAACTTCCTTAAATAGATCAAACGATAGTGGCTGCATGAAATTCGGAAAGTCTACACTATCCATGAATAAAATCACACATTTTTTTATCCATGAATGAAATCACATACTGATATGGTGGTGAATACATTTGAATCTTCAGCCTCCCATGACCATTTATCTTCAGCATCTGATTTTTTAACCCTACGTAATTCATTCTCTAAATTTGATATTTGTCTTCATTCTTGAACCAAACTAGGTTCCGACTTCAAGTTTAAGAGCATTCACAGTTCGTTCTCTATAAATTTGTGAGTGCGTTCTTTATATTATAAAGAATGGTTATTAATGATTGTGAGTGTAGTATATAGAGAACATGTTACTATTTATCTCTATATTTGGTAAAATATTATTTATCTCTATTATTTTTTTTATATTTGTTGAAAGTGGTTGTGAGTGGATGAGAGAAAAAAATATAATGATAAAAGTATAAAAAATATTATTTTAAAAAATGAAGATGAAGGGTAGCAAGCGAGGGCTTTCGTGGATCCTGGAATTCTTTTTTTGAAAGTCAGTCAAGCAAGAAGAAAGACAGGATTAGCTTTCAAGCAGTCTTCAAGCATGACATGAATTCAAGCCAGTCTGCTTCGGAGAATTTGATTCTACTTTCATGCCACCTTTCACTTCCCCGTGGCATTGCCTTTGATTCTGGCTTTAGATTAGGGTCTTGCTTACAATAGGAGTAGGTTATGAATGCTCTAACATATATCTTTCTTTTTCAGCGCCTCCTCAATTCTGTCTTTTATTACACAATTCGTTTTTAATTCTAGCTTGAATTAGTCTAGAAAAGTCTTTTTCAAGCATCCCACCTTTGCCCATAAGTCTAACCAGAAGATGATAGTATCTTCATTCACTCATTCCCCACAAAAAAGTTCTTCTAATGTTTCAGTTTGATCGATCGCTTTCTCTAGGGCTTTGAATAATGATAGAAAGTAATGGGGGAGGCCCTCGAGAACCGATTTAATGAGGATTAGTCTCCCACCCATGGATAATGACTCTGATTTCCATGATGATAGTCGTATTTGTATTCTGTCTAACATCAGTTTCCATTGATCAATATTGTTCTGATTAGTTCCTACCAGTAATCCAAGATGGGAATCAGTCTATAAATGTAGAAGAAATAAGAAATCGATCTAATTTGCTTAATTTGTTCCCTTTATTAGACATATATGTGAATCTTGATCCACCCATATTGTACTCATGAAGATATGCACCTGTGATGAATAGATTAAAATTCAAAATTGAATCTTTCTGCATCACATCTGACTTCATTGAAGTCTCCAACAAATACCCATAGCACCTTAAATGAAGCTTTTAGTTGTGTTGTGTCTTCTTCCTACAGTTGCAACCTTTCAGATTGATTATGAGGCCCATATATATTAACAATCATTAAAACATCTCACATGTTTTAATTCTACCCTTTTAGCAAGGGTCCTAATATATATACAAACATCTCACTTTATAAATTGACACCCTATTATACGTCTCGTATAGCACCTCTCATATACAATTCAAGACATTAAAAACAAGAAAAGTTCAAGGGGTTTGTCAAAGGGCTATACCCTATGCGACACATAGGGTTATACAACATGTATAGCTAATTTCGACACTAACTACGAGGAAAAATTTAGGGGGCTGTCAAAAGGGTTATATGACCCATGTAAGGTTATATGTCCTACCTATATGACGCATATGGTTTTATACTACCCATAGAGAAATTTAAGATGTTGACTTATAATTATGAGATGTCTAGATATCGGGACCCTTTATCATTAAGAATCTAATTGCTTTCTTTGATTCCAAACAAATGAATTTCTCTGATCCCATATACTTATAATTCCCCCCATCTCTCATTTGCATTTACCCTATCATACTCAAAGGTTGATCTATTCCAAAATTTACTTACCTTGATTTTGGAAAAAAATTCAATTGAGCTTATTATAGTGGAATGAAAGAAATCTTGTGCTCCTTTTTGATACTATGGATCCACCTTTCTTTCGTTCTCCTCTTCTACAACACCTCTTATCTTCTATTAACAGAATAAAATTCGTTGCTTAACCATTATATCTCTTTCGCTCAAGACTGCTTCTCTTTTTTTTTTTCATATTAGGAGCAGCGGGGTGGGAGACGACCCAGAGTCTTAGGGAGCGGAGATTTTAAAAAAACTTTTTATATTGTATAAAGATATAATTTAATTGAAAAAAGATACTTATAGACATTAATTAAACCCATTAACATTTTAATTATTTTATGCCTATTAAACATTAGAGTTCATTAAACATTTTAGTTATTATAACCTATTATCCATTAGTTAAATTTAAACCCATTTTATTTGATTGATCCAATATTGTTTTCTAAACCCATTTTATCAAATTATTATATATATGAGTTATTACTTTATATTACAAGAAGAAGATGTTTTGTTTAACTCTTCTAGTGCAATTTTTTGAGATTTCTCGGGACGGCCCTCCTTTCATCTATATGTATAGAGATTGACAAACAACTCGTGTTAGTCAATCTAATCATACAAGTGTTGATGTCAAGATTAACTCAAGATATTTCATAATATATCACCAAGACTATTCAATACATGTGGCAGTTAATATTAGAATGTGAATGACATACCTTTACCCTGATTAGTTTAATTGGCTTGGTTTAAACTCCTAATTTATTGAACTAATGACAATCAACATCTCAACATTAGCAATTGGTTTTTAATTATAAGCACACGAACCATGACAATAAGATCATGTAATTCATCAATGATTTCTAAAACGCAACACTAACAAATTCTTTATTGTGGCACTATTGTCTATTGCTATTAAACAATATGGGTATTTTATAATGAGTTGATTGATTATATTTTTTTATTATGAGTTTCCAAAGCAACATAAATATTATTTTCTTGTATCATTGTCCGGCTAACACATTATAATATGTACACAATGATCATCTCTTGTTCTAAATTCACATATGACCTAAATCTTTCATGACTTTTTATATATAATCATCTCCGATCAATTGAGTTCTCCTGCCACCACAGTTCACCGCCACCGTCGCCGCCGCCAGAACTTATACTTTTGTATAAATGAGTGGAGAAGGGAAGGTGGTTTGCGTTACAGGAGCTTCAGGGTTCATAGCTTCATGGCTCGTTAAGTTCTTGCTTGATCGTCGCTACACCGTTCATGCTACTGTCCGATCATTAGGTCCGTGTGTTACGATATTATATCGAACTCAAATTTATCATTTTAATCTATGTATAACGTTTGCAAGTTGAAATCGAAATATGTTACAGATGATCCAAGAAAAACGGAGCATCTACTTGCTCTTGATGGGGCTAAAGAAAGATTATTATTATTTGAAGCTGATTTAACTGTAGAAGGGTCTTTTGATTCGGCAGTTAGTGGTTGTGTTTGTGTCTTTCACACTGCATCTCCTGTTGTATTTTCTGTTGATGATCCACAGGTTAATATTCTTTGTCCTTTTGCTTTCATTTTTCTAAATTCGTGTAACAACTATTCTTCTAAACCGTTTTACATCAGGTAGAATTGCTAGATCCCGCGCTGAAGGGGACGATTAATGTTCTTAAATCGGCTGTGAAAGTTCGATCTTTGAAGCGAGTGGTGTTGACTTCATCTATTGCTACAGTTATGTTTGGTGTAAAACTGCCAGAATCTGGTGGTGTTGTTGATGAAACATGGTTTTCGGATCCGGTGGTTTGTGAGCAGAAAAAGGTATAAACTGCTAGACACTCGTTAGTAGTATGTTGTTAAGTTAAAGTGATATCCGTTGTTGTTTTGACGTGATGAATCTGTCAGTGATTCGTGGGTGTAACATATTGATGTAGGTGGAAGCAAAATGATAAACAATTAAACCTCTTGATTCAACGAGAATACCAGAAATAATTCTTCTTGATTCACAAAAAATACTGATAATCAAAAATTCACACTAATATACACTGTGATAGAAAGAAAAAAATGGTTTTTTATAGACTTCAATAATAATTTCTCCCATTTCCTACATGCATGTAAAGAAACAAACCAAAAATCGAACGGACCACAAAACATAAATGGGCCAAATGTAAAGTCCAAGAAAATCTAAAAATAAAACAAAAAGCAAAATAACTATAAAATAAGTTGTTTTTGGGCCGAAACGATGACCCAAACCGCCTACGACGTTTGTGAAAACATGCTCCTCGGTCCAACGGTCGTTTCGACTGGTCGCATGCCAAAAACGGAGAATTCTAGACCAAGTTATGGCTATTTCAGTGAAGTCCCTTTTGACAAACGATTTTGAGCATTCAAAAAAGCTATAACTTGCTTCTTCACACTTGGGCCAACACCACATATCCTACCTTTACTTAGGTTATGAATGTTATAACTAAGGATTACAAACAAATATGTTTATCACCAGAAGTCCTCTGATTTGTAGTGGTAGTTGTGTTTCTTCTATGTTGCTTTCTTTATGTCATCAATAGGTTATGAATGTTATAACTAATGATGATTTTGTGTTCTTTTTAGTGGTGGTATCAACTTTCAAAGATACAAGCTGAGGATGCTGCTGTGAAATTTTCAAAAGAAAACAATATTGATTTAGTGGTAATAAATCCTGGCTATGTGATTGGTCCTCTCTTGCAACCAACTCTCAATGTCACTTCTCAAGTATTCATGAGCTTTATAGAAACGGGTAGTTGTTTGTTAGAATAAAGTTTATTTCAAACAATGAAAGCCATTTAAGTTGTTGAATGTTATGTATGTAGGAAAGGAAATACTTGAAGATGGAATCTACATGCTTGTTGATGTGAGAGATACTGCTATCGCGCATATATTAGCATTTGAGAAACCAGAAGCTGGTGGTAGATACTGCATTGTCGGGGATTTGATTAGATCTTCAAAGATAATAATGATTTTAGACAAACTCCGCCCTGATCTTGACTATTCTCTAAGGTAATGAGTATTTATATGTTATGATCATTGAAATTCCTTGACTTGTTTTTATAATATATGAGTTTTTTAAAAAAATCTTGAGTTAGGCCTGTAGTTAGTCATTAAAGAAAAGAAGCTTCTGATAGCCTCGAACAATATGTACCGGCTCCGCCACCATAATCGTTTAGTTTTGCACATTTGACCTAATTTGGAAACGAGTTCTTGTTCTTGGTAACTAGTGTTAATCTATCAAAGGGGAAGTTAACTTATGTGTTTTATTTAATAATTTTGATAGGTATAAAGATAGCAATTGTGATGAGGTGATACCCTACAGTATATCGAAGGCAAGGGCACAAAGTTTAGGTGTAGAGTTTACTCAATTGGAGGTAAGCATCACAGATATTGTTGAAAGCCTGAAAGAGAAGAAATATATGAATCTATAAGTTCTCTCTATGTTTGTTTAAGAACAATGCTAGAATCTAAACTATGCAATCATGAATTGTGTGGTGTTTAATATACAGTAATGAATAATGAAATGTTATAAATAACTTTATCATATGACCCCCTTACAACATGGTATGTTTTTAGACAATGACGCATAGCAAAATGGCTATTACAATTTAACACCACTCATAACCTTGGTCCTTTGGTCGCTTACTCACACGTACATGTTAAGAGCTCGTGCCTTTGAACCTGCATCGTTGTATGATTCTCATATGTTTATATATAATTTTTTGTTAATATACTTTTAACGAATAAGTTCTATAAATATAATAATTGGTATATGTAATATATAGTATCAATCTCATGAAATTTAGAATTAAATAAAACATAAATAGAGAAACAAATGTCATCCCTTATGGTAGGTATTGACGGTAAAGTGACGTATTTCCAACAAAATATAAAATGGTGGTTAGTTCAAATTCTACGGAATACAAGTGTATTAAATAAAGAATAATAATAGGGTACGAGCGGCAAGCAGAATAGGCCGATGATGCACTTTTTGTCTCTCTAAAAAAGTGTGCAAAGCCAAACATTGGCACTGCCTTTTATACAAGTGCAACACACGGGCCAAAACTAAAACAATAAAAAACAATTGTGGCCAATACTTAATAACCCAACTACATACTATTCATTTTCAATGAGTTCTAGATCAACTGGTTTAGAAGGATACACTCTATAACTTTCTAATATGAAGATCATGGGTTGGAGTCTCACTAGGTGCAATATGCTTCTAGTGGACCAAGAATAGGTCTTTGGTTCAGGGTTCTGTATCAATCACCCACACACAATGTAATTAGTTTGAATGTAAATTTTGAAAAATTTATGTTAAAAATGAAAAATCAATTCTTTTTTAAAAAACTTTTTATGTATAAAATACAACACCATTATACATAAAAGAGTTGGTAATTAGTAATATATAAATTAGTTTAAAAATAAAAATATAATAATATATTTGAAGTTAAAAAGATTATTATAATGATACATTTGAGTTTCCAAGACTGATGAGTTTCTGATGTACAGTTGATTATATCGATGCATCCTACTTCATCGTCTAATTCATTGACGTATTAAGTTTTTTTTTAACCTGAGTCGGAGTAAACTCATTGCTTAGAAAACCCTCTGGTTTAATTTTGAGTATGTTGTTTAGAGTGAGACTTGAACCCATAATATTTTTTTTATTTACATGTTATAGGTAACTTACTTTAAACAGTTGAACTAAGAATCATTGATACATAAGTATTAAGTTTTGATTACATAAATATTCTTTCCTTTTATTATTGGCCGTCAAACCCATAATAAATTTATAATATATTGAGTAAATTACATGGATGATTTTTATGGTTTGGGTTATAAAATTACACTTTAACTTATTCAATTTAAATACAATGGTAGTTTTATACCAAGGGACAATTTATGTCATTCTAAAACAACTAGAGTAAATTATCTATCTTCAACCCTCCCTCACCCCGCACTGGTGTCGTGTTCTTGAGTTTATTAGGGGAGAAAAAGTAATATTATATTTTTCTTTTTCTTTCTTTTCTCTTTCTTTTATTTTTATTATTTCTTTTTTCTTTACTTCTTTCTAATTTGAAAGAATTAATTTTAGCCTTGATTTCTCTTTCGAACACAATTCTTACTTTAGTTATTACATTCTATTAAATAAAACCTCTAGTACATGAATTGTTTTTTCTTTCTTTCCATTTCCCTCTTAAATGAACATACGATATGATCATTACGTAAGTACGTAAAGTCGTTGATTATTTTTCCCAATCCAAAATTGCAATGCAAACCCTTGTGTCATGATATTAACTTGTTTTTAAGCCACAATGTGGTGCAAAAGCTACTAGAGAAGAGTGACACACTTGCATATGAGATTTTGGTTGTGCTTAAGAAAGATAGGATGATGAAACTAAAAACCAGAAGGAATGAAACATATTGTTCCAACTTGAAACAAAGGGATTTCGAATCGAAGTAGGTCCAATAGAAAATGCTAAATCTGCCGGTTGGAGTTAATAAAAGATTAGATTCGGTTTTGTTGACAACATGTCCAACTTCTAATGTAAGATTAATTGTTGCAATTTATTTTTATGCATATGTGTGAAATCATGTGATTAACCGGTTATAATGATGCGTCCAACTTTAAATGATGCGAGCGTGGTTGTAATTTGTTTGAAACATAAGTATACAACTATAAGTATAACATGATGTGTCAGGCTTCTCATAAATTTTATAACTAATGGTTTTGTTGGTGTTTTCTAAAAACTAGAAACCTAAATCTTAAATGTATTGCCCTAATTGTTGGTTATTATTGTGTTTTTTTATTCGCTCAACCCAACTTTGTTTTGAGTTTTACTATTATTATTATTGTTATTATTTTCTCTCTAGTAGAAGACCACAAGAAACAAAATATTATTATTAGTGGAACCAAAAAGAAAGAAAGAATATACTGGTATCAATGGATTTAATTTAAAATATGTAATTATTGTAAATATTTGCTTTTTATTCTGGTGTATTCCTTACCCAAAATATTGGTTTTCATTATGACATGTAATTTGTTTCGGTTATTGTTTTCAAATTTGGTTTTTGTTTACGTCTTTTCTAAACCACTAAATATTATATGTTCAAGTCTTTGAGTTAAAATCAAAGGTGTGCAAACCGAGTCTTTTCTAAAACCAGTTTGGGTTCAAACCGGAACCGGTTTGGTCAACGGCAGTCAAAACCAGTTTGGGCTCAAACCGGTTCGGGTTCTAAACCGGTTTGGATTTAGAAAAACCCAAACTTATAAAACCGGTTTGGTCCGGTTTGAAAACCGGTTTTGGCCGGTTTGAAAACCGGTTTTGGCCCAAACCGGTCAGTTTTTTTTTAAAACAAAGTGTAATAAATTAAATAAACAATTAATTATAAAAATTAAATCAACTTATAAGATGAATGTTACAGACTAATTGTATAAATTAAATAAACCTATAAGATGCATTTACGTATTTTTATTTGTAAAAATGAAAACATATAAAATTAGTAACATTACATAATTGTTCTTAAAAACAAAGTACATAATTTCAAATTAAGTACATAATTTAAAATCAAAGTGAAATATATAATATATAAAACATAAAAACAATTAGACATAAAATTTTAAATAATTGTTTGAAAACCGGTTTGGGAACCGGTTTGAAACCGAACCCAGTTACAAACCGGTTTGAAAGAGGAAACCTACAAACCGAACCTAAACTGTCGGGTTGGGCCGGTTTGAAACCGGTTTGGGCTCCAAACCGGTTTCGAGTTTTTTTTCCGAACCGATTTTTATACCCACCTTCTTAGTCACATAATGGCTTCTTTGACTCGGTCAAATTTACAACCATAATAATTCTTAGAAGATAATATTCATCATTAAGTAATTAAGTGATTCTTGTCATAAATTCTTATAACAAACTACTTTAAGATACAACAAAAGTTATAAAACATTTCGGTTCAAGACTGAACTTAGTAGCGGCGAGATGGACGATAACACAGAGTCTGATCTCTCTCTCAGGGGAGGAAGTTTTTTAAAACTTATTTATTTTAT
>BJCM01000668.1:0-11308 GCA_018326385.1 Flaveria bidentis | reverse complement strand
AGGAGACAACAATTTTAGCGTGGAAAACCTCTCAAGACGAGAGTAAAAACCACGGGACTACTAGAGCCACTTCAAATCCACTATCACCAAAATAAAGAGCAATACAAGGTCCTCTCTAGATACACTAGAGGCATACAACAATCATCATACACTTGGAAGCAAGTAACATCAAGTATATGCAATCAATGACAAAGAAGAAGAAGAGATATCACCAAATCTGTAGATGCGAACAGAGGCTGTAAAACCCGACTTCCATACCTGATTTAACGAAACCAACCGTGGGATATCGACGCCCAGGTGTTGTGAAGCTTCTGTCCAAATTTCACAATGATCCAACCGTTCAATCTTCGGGAAAAGACAGATCTTCGAGACTGTGCAGAAAGTGACGAGAATTCTCTTTTCTCCTCAAAACTCTTTCAAACCCTTGTATTCAACTTTGTGTGTATTGATTATTATTCTAATTAAAATCCCTGCACTTTTATTCTATCATAACCCTAGTGGGCTAATGATAACGGGGCATACAAATGGGTATTTGTTGGGTTGTAAACCTTTGATAATGTGAACAAGATCAAGAGTATAAAACTGACAAACAACAAATCTCCACATACAACTACATCAACTCTTACAACACAATCTATTCGCTGTTTAGACTAGCAACAATGAGTTGCTAGTCAACAATGATTTCAATATGTGGTTTAGCGAATATGAAAGAACAAGAGACTAAGGTGGATCAGGTGAGAGGTTTCACAACCCTTGAGGAGAAATTTGGAGAAGACAACTTCTGAACTTCTGAAGAACTCGAACAACTCTTATAAAGCCTGCTACAATTCATCAAACAGCAACAATCCTCGAACTCATCCAAATCAGCAACATTAGTCCTCGAACTCTTTACAAAGACCAAAACATACCCTAGACTAAAACTACCACAAAACAAATAATAAAAACAAACAAAGCATTAGAATTGAATTGTCAAATACATAATATGCTAGAAATTTAACATGGGTTTTCTTTATTGGCCCAAAAACATACCCAACACTTATTATCATATATTTACAATAATAGAACTAATGAATAATAAAAATGGGCCAAAAACATCTGAAAAGACAGAAACAGTAACTTGTTTGTAATAACTAATAAGAGGAAATGCGTACACATGGTACACAAGACAACTAGCATCAGCCTGTACCTAGCCACCACCACCCATCAATGAGTGTCAAGTACTATTAGCCACCACCACTATCAGATCTTCTAATATATCTGAAGTACCTTTCATTTTGCACCCACCAAAAAACTTTAACAATTTTGGTATTAAAAAACCGATTAACAAGAACTCATAACAACAACAACATGAAAATGGGTCCAAGATTCAGCAAAAAGAAAGAAAAATCAAAACTTTAGGGGACGTTTGGTTGGAAGGAATGGAATTGAATTGAGAAACTAATATAACTTCAAGTAAAATTATGTTTGAATGGGTAATGAAATGTAAAACCCAAGGGAATGTTCACCTCAAATTCCCTTGATTATGAGATTTTAAATTCCCTCACTAGGTGGAAGGATTTTAAAATCCCACAACCAAGGGAATTTGAGGTGAAATATTCCCTTGGGTTTACTTTTAATTGCTCATTCAAACACAATTTTACTTGAAAATTATACTAGTTTCTTAATTCAATTCCATTCCATTCTATTCCTTCCAACCAAACGCACCCTTAATATTCTAATGGATATATGAAACAAAAATAATTAATATAGATTACTAAGCAAGAAAGAACCATATTCAAATAAGATGATTTCCATGAAAGGTCCCAGATAAACAACACTAGCATCAGCACTGTTGTTTTTGTGGTTGACACACGGCTTGAATCAAGGTGTTCTAGTGATCAGGTCTTTCAGCTAACTGACTCTTCTCATAGTCAACATCGAGGTGTGCAGTCCCGAGCTTGCGAGCTTTTTGTTCCTCACCAGAACAATCTGTTCCAGTATTGCAATTGCGCCATCCAATCTGTTTGAAAAACACACTAAAAAGCACGCGATAAAAGAGTGTAACTGTTTATGACTTATTTGAGTTATTTCGATATACATGCCAACAACATCATAAGTGTCTTGAAGTTGATCTCTTGTTACTCTGGATCCAAAGTCATGTTAAAGTTTCTACTTTTACCTTTTTAGGATGACCAACTCAAACACCCTCTAAACCTACTCTTATGTCTACACCAATTTCCATCATTAACTAGAAGCCCTAACAAATTAGAAAGAAACATCTTTACTACACATTATTATACCGCTAAATTGAAGACCTTTATGTGTAAGTGGCTAGTGATCAGGGATAAGTAACAAGTCATAGCCAGTTAACATTATACAAGAATAAGTGATCCAACAATTTAACTACTTAAGGTTCCATTATTTTACATAATTAATCCCTCCAAGTTCACTTGGATTGAAACTATCCTCAAATATGGGTATTCTCATTTTCAACAAAAGACAATTTACATGAGCATAAGTGAAAAGAAAATGCATCAACTATTATTAAAAAATAAAATATTCTCAAACATTACATCAAAAAGTTAGGATGTCGCATGATAAATAACTAGTACTCTTCCATAACACAAAGTAAGATATTTAGTTATATAAGAATACTCGTAAACGTTGAGATTACAACCTGCAAATGTAACATCCAGTCTTATACAATGTGTTACATAAATCAAGTATGTTATTGCACTCGTAGATTATTCGACTCAAGAAGTAACTCGAGCACAATATCATAACTCATGGTCAAAATTTGAACCAACAACAATCACAAGGTTAATTTAAGTATACGTGATCAGACTTACAGTATCATAACTCATAATTGTTCAATTTAAATATATCAATACCTAATAATGAAGAAACTACCAGATCACACGCTTATGGCATAATCCATGATTAATTCCCATAAGCAGTTTTACGGGGACCGAAACATCCACGGTCACAACCGAATAAACTACCATTATCGGGTTCAATTGTAGTCAAGAAATCAGGATTTTCCTCCACACATGCTGCATATCTCTCAAGAATCCTCACAATTTCATCAAATCCTGGCCGTTTTTCTGGTTTGCTTGACCAACATCGGCTAATGAGCTGGCGAAACGCCATTGGACATGAATCAGGCAACGGAGGTCTAGCATTCTGCATATGTAAACAGAAGTACACAAATGTAAGTAAGCATCATAATGCAACAAACAAAAAACCTTAAATTTTACATTAAAATACCTTTTGACAGACAGCAAATGCAGCTTGTTCTGGAGTCATGTCATCAAAAGGTGTCAAAGCAGTTAAAAGCTCCCAGAGAACAATTGCAAAACTGTAAACATCTATCTTTTTTGTGTGTTTTTTCTCTTTAATCATTTCAGGCGCCATCCAACGGTAAGTGCCAGTAAATCCTTTTGCGCTACCGCATTGAGATTCTAAACATGAGATACCAAAATCAGCTACTTTTACACGCATATTTTCACAAAGCAGTAAGTTTTCAGATTTTAAATCCCTGTGAAGTATGCCTTCAGAATGAAGATATTGCATTCCCCGTGCAATGTCAAGTGCAAGATTTAAAACCAGATTGGGTGGCACTGAATATGGCTCCTGTTGATGGAGATACGCCCTAAGGGACCCACCCGCCAAGTACTCGGTGATTATACAAAACACAGGAGGTTTTTTACAAGCTGCAACTAACTGTACCAAAATCACGAAATGATCTCTGTTATAAACAGAAGAAAGGAACTACAAATGTTAAAGAGAACATGCAGTAAGCTCTCGAGTTAGTTGATTAACTAGTTACACTGGATTTCAAAAATAAAGAATAATAACAGAAAACATACAAGTAACTAGAGGACCATACAACATATAGTTCTTGATTAGTCAAACAATCATTGACCCACACTAAAATGTGATACTTTTAAACAATGTTCTTTCATTCACAATTATGTAGCCTAGTTCAACCGAGGGCAATCGGTTGAACTAGGCTACATAATTGTGAATGAAAGAAACAGTGTTTCTAAAGTATCAAGCAAAGAAATTATATGATTGATCAAGTCAAAGAAGATATAATAATTTACTTTTACTATCTCTTTAACCTAAGTAAATTTTCATTTTCAGTTAAGGGATTGAGAGGCCTTTAGGTGATATATCCCTAATTCATGTTCATCAACATGATCTGAAACTGAAAATTTAACATTCCCTATCATAACCTCTTAAAGGTCACCTACTCATCTGTCCATCACAAACTACGTTTTGTTGGTTAGCATGGTATTGATGGATCCCATAAGTTTATGTAACTTAATTATATATTTACAAGATAAGAATCGTATGATAAAGGTAATGTGGTCCATTTCCCTGAGAATATGAGGCTGGGACTGTCTGAAAATGTTTCATCCTTTCAACTCATGAACTTCACATGCTTATACTGTTATACATTATAATAACCAAACATCTGATCAAGCATTCAAAGCAGTTGCCATATAAACTGAAAACTTTAGAAACGCAACTGACAAATTCCTAACAACAATTAATGATAACACAGATCAAATTGACATCACATGATGTGAACAATCAACAATGGATTGAATGAGTGCTTACAGTGATGATGTTGGGATGTTGAAGACGAAAGAGCAAAACGACCTCAGAAGTGAACTGTTTCTCCAACATTAACGCCAACTCTCTATCTTCCTCAGGCTGACTAACAAGCTTAATCGCAACATCTTTCTGCTTATAAACCCCTCTGTAAACCCTACTGTGTCTCCCGCTAGCGAACTTATTACCGACGAACAGCTGCGACATATCAGCACTCCATTCTGATTCTTCTTCTTCTTCACCTCCTCCGTTTGCTTTTATCGCACCACCAGATGATACCAAATACTTCGACCATGATACAGATCTCTTGTACTCCCCGAGCGATAACCTCCGTTCCAGCTTCTCATTGTTCAGATTCTGCTTAAACCAGGTCAATTTCATCATCGATGAATCAAATTTTGATATAAACAACGATGACGACGAACTACATCGGAAATCGTGAATGTATAGAGCTATGTGTGTGAGAGACGACGGAGGTGTTGTCCGGTGACGGTGACGGTGGTGGTGACGGTGACGGTGACGGTGGTGGTGGTGACGGTGACGGTGACGGTGGTGGTGGTGGTTGTTTCTCTGTGTAGAATGATGATGATGATGAAGATGATATTGTCTCTGTCAGTAGAAAGAAGAAGAGAGAAAGATGGTTGAAGGGTGGTGTACGTCGTTTGTAAGAATCGTAACGTGCGAACATCCACTTCAAAGGGGTATTGACGTTGAGGGTGACATTTGTCCCCTTTTTTAGTATTTTTCATTCCCATCTACCCTTTTGTGTTTTTAATATTAATTTTAATTAATAATTTGATCAGTATTAACCTTGAGTTTTGATTTTATTACTAACAATAATTTTAGTTTAGTTATTCATTAACTTCATTAGTTTTATAAAATATTATATGATGTACTTATAATAAATTTACAACTAAAAATATAAATTACTTAATTCTTTATTATAAAATATTATTTTCTAAAGTTATTCCACTTAACCATTTTCTCTTCGGTTGTGTAGCTTTGAAATAATTAGATGTTAAAATTAAGTGATATATTTCTATCTTTTTTAGTATGTAATATGTCATGTCACATAACATGTCATTAAAAACAAAAAAAAACTAACGGAGTTTATAATTTAAATCCAATTTTCCTTGAAAATTTTCAAATTAGCTAATTTCTTTTATTTTTTTTCAAAATGTCTTTTCTAAACAAACGTCTTTTAAAATGGAGGAAAATAAACATATTATGGGTTTTTTAGGACATTTCAAGAGATATGTATGTGTTCGGGTGGAATATTTTAAAGGAAAAATGGAGGAAAATAAACATATTATGATTACTTTTTCCTATTAATAACATTGGGTAAGAGAAGTAATAGTTTAATATTTTTTTAGAAAACATGTTTCAAATTATGATTTTATTCCTAATTTTGTCTAACGTTACACTTGCCATCACCAATATCAACTGCAAGGTTATACACACTACTATCGTATATACATTGAGAAGGTTATCCGTTATTTATCTCTTTTTCCACCTTTACATAATAGAAATTTATAAGTTTTATAAAAACAATTTTAGTTTTATTAATGATTTGAAACTGAATAAAAACAAGTTTTAAACTACGATAGAAATCATGAAGAAATTAAGATATATTTTTTAATATATATATATTTGTGTTTTTGAGTTAGGTGTATACCTGACAATTGCATGTCTATTCCTGCTCGAAGCCTCGAAGTGCTTGGGCTAATAAAAGATGCTTCACAAGAAATGGAACATCTGTTTCCAACTCACTACGTTCAAATAAATTTATTGAAGCAATAATTATTTGTTATGAATTTGTTTATCATAAAATAATACTCATACTAACAATCTATAGCCCAACTAGTTAAGATAAAATACACATGACATGTAAATAACGACTAGTCATAGATATAAGTCTCACTCTTAATGGGTACTTAACTGGTTGAGTTAGGGGTCTTCTCGGTAATAAGTTTCCTCCTAATGGGGTTGGGGTTGGGGATGCGGTCCCGACTAGAAAACGGATATGTAAACCCTATTAAGATAACATTTATCTTTCGAAGCAAGTTTGTACTTGGCGTTCAAAAAAAATACTTGTGTTATTAATTCTTGGCATTAGATGTACCGGAATTAAGAAAAGAAATGGTTGGATATGTTTTATAAAAGATAATATGATTTGTCAGAAAATATAGCGTTCTTGATATGTTTAACACCATAGCATTTTTATCAAATATCAAAACGTATCTTAAGAGTTTATCACTCTTTAATTAAACTAAAGAATATTGCATTAATGCTTTTTTATAATTTCAAATAACTTGTATGATTGGGATAATATATGTTGAAGATACTTTATTTTTTATATATTATTTGAACATTTATTCAGCTAGTTAAATCACTGACGGTTACTAACATATCTGATTACTTCTATTACGCGAGTACATAACCTAACACCACCATCTGGTTCAACTTGAAATCCTCTTTTCACAAATAGAACTTTGAACCCAATACCTTTCATATTTCAATAAACTTTTGAGTTCACTCATCTCAACAACTTTGCTTAAAGATCATTGATAGTCACTTTATTTATACAATTCTTTTATAAGTACATTTATATCTATTAGAATCATTTCTATCAAAACCATTTATCTGTGTTTTAATATTGACGACTCAAGGTAAAATAACAAGGTATAGATCTATCATAATTTACCACTACAACATGTTTTTTTGTCATGATCATGAGACGTATTTAGATGGTACCTCGGTGAAATTGACCTTTGTGTCTTCTAGTAAAAGTGTTGTATAGACAACAAGAAGATTTTTTTTGGTTGGTTATCTCCAACAATAATAGGTTAGTATTGATCTTTCATCGTTGGGGGATACATCCAAGGGAGGATGTACTAACAAACGAGGAAGTCTTTCTAAACTGCGTATAAAAAATAATTACGAAAGATTATTAATCTACGAGATTTTATGTTGAATCCTTTTTAGCAAGAATTCGAGTCCCTTTCATTCTCATCACCATGCTTCGTTCCTATTGTTGAACTACAAGATACACAAATGATTCATATATAATTTACAATTTTCGTTTCATCAGCATGTAAATAGAACGAGAGTTACGTCAAGTATCAAATACGCTCTTATACAATAGATAATAGAGACTCTTTTATGAGGGGTAGAAAGGTAAAGTGAGAGACTAAAATGGTGGTTAATAAAGAACATGAAAGACAGAAACATAGGGACCCGAATTGTGTCCTGTAGTCGTGGGTGTGTCGGACACCTTCCGTATACGGTTCTATGCCTCTTCTCCTTTTTAGTTTTTATAGCTCACGATTTAACATATTCAGTTCTGTTTCATCATTTTGATTTTGAATAATGCATTTGATGTCTTTTCTTAATAATTTGGGCCATATATACTAATAATAAGGGGAGGTAATGGTTTGAAATCTCATTTTAAGTAAAAAAAATTAAGGTTGAGCTACTACGTTTTCCTAACAATTAGTTTTCTTCTTACGGGATTGGAGATGCGGTCCCGGTTGAAAAATGGATAAACAGACCTGATTAATATAACACATATCATCTGCAACAATGTCATACAATTGTTGTTAAAAAAAGAAAATACTTTTTAGAAGATAAGTATTAAAATCGTGACATGAATTAGATTAGGAGTTGATTATTGGTAAATAAGTGTGTGAGTGATGGTTTAGAAAATGTCAAAAACATTAATATGTTTTTATCACATCTCTATATCTCTATCTCTATATACTTATACTATAAATAAAAATAAATTTGAATACTTGTTAACATTCTAGGTTATTAAATAACTAGTTTTCCCGTTTCTCTTTCCTCTTAATTATAAATGTTATAATAACTATTTATTAACTAATAACTATTCACAATTAAAATTTCAAATATGTTAAATTTAAATTTTCAAACGTATAATATATAGGTTTATTAAATCTGTATAATACACAATATTTAAGACATAACTTTTTATATTATAAGCCATATAACTAAATTTATTTAACATGTGTATTACATAACCTACTAATATTATAAAATGATTAAAAAATATTATTTTTTCATCATGTCATATCTTTGTAGTTTATTTGTACAGAACTTTTTTATTATATTAAAGTATTTTGTTTTCTTCGAGAAAATGCTTATTAAGCATTTACTTATTCTTTGTGAGGTTTTTCAATTATTTATTTTCTCCCTGTTCAACTTATATATTATGTTTCAATATTAGAGTTTACATTGGTTGGAGTGGCCAGATGATTATATTTTGAATTAAGGACTTGGGTTCGAACCTCACTGGTTGCACCTTTTGTTTGCTTTTTTTTTCTTTTACTTCTTCTATTTTTTTTCTTTTTCAGTTTTCTTTTGAGAATTTTTATCATCTCAATGTTAGGTTTTGTTTATGCTAAAACAATAAAACGTGCTACGCATAATTTATTTTTCTATTGATACCAAACTGACGAAACTTCATATGTCATTTTCACTTGTTTAATCGTGATAGTTTTATGGCCGCAACACGTATAACAAGGTTCGCAAACACGCCTTTATCACGCGAGCTTGTTAGTTTAACTTCTAAACAAGTAATTTCGCTTTTTTCTATGTTGATTTACATAATTATTTTAATAAACGCGAATAAAAAAAATACAAGGAGTGCAAATATAATTTAGATTTAAAAAATGAGATATTTTATTTATATTAAATCTATTTAAAAAAAGTTTAATACTTTATATGTGATGGTGAGAGAGAAGGGCCCAAGGGATGGAATCGGAGGAGTAACTGTCACCATAATTGAAATCACATGCAGCCACGTGATGTACGATACGGTACAATAACAATACTACACCTTTTATTACACTTTATTTCAAATATACCCTCTAACAAATATATTACGCGTTTTTAAATAGTAATCATTAATTACGCCAATGAGTAATAGATCAAGGAGATATCTCATGATTTTTTAAAATGAAAATTATGAGTTGGAGTTTCATTAGATATAATATGTTGTACTAATGGTTTTTTCACATTAGTCTTTGGATGGTGGATTTCCCTTGAAATGATGGGCGAGCCTGATCACCAGCATTGTCTGTATTCGCGGGCGTGAGTGGTCTTTCGCCAATGGGCTTACCCGGGTGACCGGGCTTAATAATTATTCGTTGACCGTTAAAAAAAATCACTAATCAGACATGTAGTCATCCCACCCCAAACAAGAGGCGACCACCTATGCACCAACGTCCCTACAAAGTTTCACAAGTTTTGTTTTTTAATTTAATATTAATATAATTATTTTTACTCGTATTTTGTTTCTTTCTTATAACTTTTTTAAATATAATGTTTTATAAAATTTCAAATATACTATTACGACGTGTTTATTTTATCTACGTGCTAACGTAAATTTTATTCAAAAGCGATTCGGGTCAGATTTTACATCCAACGTTCGATGTTAATTTGAAGAGAATCCGTTTTGAATAAAATTTAGGTCAGCACATAGATAAAAATAACCATTTCCCAATAGTATAGTTGAAATTTTGTAAAACGTTATTTTTAAAGTTATAAGAGGAAAAAAATACGAGTACGCAAATCTAATTACAATGATATTTAATTTATCAAATTCAAAACACAATTTGCATCAGGTGGCCGACCATCTTTTGAGTGGCACGCCTTGATTTAGCGGATGTCGACTCTGTTGGGTGCGTGTTAGTTTTTAAGATGAAGTTTGTGTGAGCGTTCGCTTTCTGTTTAGAGAGACGTCGGTTTTGGGGTTATTTTGAAAAGAAAATTTTAAAAGGGCATTTTGAGGGGAAAAAAGACATTTTGATTGAACTATTTACATCTATTTTTAAATTGTTTTTAAAGTTAATTTCTATTTTGCTCTTGATATTTGATAAAAGTAACTATTTTCTTCAAAATATTAGAAATATTAACGTATCTCCAAAAGTTTTATAAATTATTTTTAATTTCAGTTTAGAAGCGTCATAATTTTGGATTTAAATTAGAACAACTAATAAAACTTTTGGATTGAAATTAAATTAAGTTATAAAACTTTTGAAGGTAAATTGATGTTTATAATTTTTTAGATAAAAATGGTTATTATTATCAAAGCTGGAGGAGCAAAACCAAACTTAACACTTGTTTTAAACAACTGAAAACAATATATACATCACATAATTAACTGAAGAAATTTAATAATTACCAAACTGAAAGTAGATATACAAAAATTCAAAGTGCATGGATACGTACCACCCCAAAAAAATCCTTAATGATATCAAAGACGAAAAAATGCACCAGCAAGCACATGTAATTGACCTCCCAATTATGTGCAAAAATATAATATTATGATAATTCATCTTGTTTATTTATAAAATATTAAACGACCATACTATATCGATTAACAATTTGTCATGTGACAATATATGTCTTTTTTTGCTCATAATAGTTATTAGATAAATCATAATTAAGATCTGTTATTTCTGTAATGAGATGTACGGTTGATAGCTCTAAATATTTTATTAAACCTAACATGAGTTGCTTAATCAACGAGTTGTTAACTTGTTATTAACTTAAGAATCTTGCATTAAATAAGATGATTTGGCTTTTGCGATCCTCTTGATTCCCTCAGGCTGATTTTATTTACTCTATCGAATCTCTCATAATTGTATTTTAATTCACACGTTGAATGATTAAGATATATATATATATA
>BJCM01000667.1:0-10498 GCA_018326385.1 Flaveria bidentis | reverse complement strand
GTAATGTTGGTGATGGTGAAAGGTGGTTGTATTCGGTGGCTGTAGGAGGAAGAAGACTGTATTCGGTGGTTGTAGGAGGAAAGAAGGCAGCGATTGTGGTTGCTGGAGGAGGCGGCTATCCAATTAGGGTTACCAGAAAAGCTCTGATACCAAATCAGACTTTGGAAATTGTATATGTTGGAGAAGGGCCATGGTTATCGAGAGAAGGTAATGTTGGTGATGGTGAAAGGTGGTTGTATTCGGTGGCTGTAGGAGGAAGAAGACTGTATTCGGTGGTTGTAGGAGGAAAGAAGGCAGCGATTGTGGTTGCTGGAGGAGGCGGCTATCCAATTAGGGTTACCAGAAAAGCTCTGATACCAAATCAGACTTTGGAAATTGTATATGTTGGAGAAGGGCCATGGTTATCGAGAGAAGGTAATGTTGGTGATGGTGAAAGGTGGTTGTATTCGGTGGCTGTAGGAGGAAGAAGACTGTATTCGGTGGCTGTAGGAGGGAAGAAGGCAGCGATTGTGGTTGCTGGAGGAGGCGGTTGTCCAATTAGGGTTACCAGAAAAGCTCTGATACCAAATCAGACTTTGGAAATTGTATATGTTGTATTGTATTAAAATAATGAATGATTACAATTAGTATTTATAACTTAACTATTTACATAAAGCACCCTCTATTATAAACACTAATAAATATTGAATACTAATTGTCTAATAATCATAAACAAGTGCAACACGACATACATAATATAAAAATATGAATCAAAAGTGATGATACCATTTAAAGAAGCTATACGATCAGATATCCAAGTTCTTGAGACTACAAGAATAGCAACAGCAAGAAGTTGTGCTCCTTGCTTATCAAATACTGTGGGCACCTAAATTAAGAATTAAAGAGGTCAAGAAGATCTCTAAGAAATCACATGCATTCAGTATATCATTTACAAGAAAAGGTAATTTGTCTCGATATTCTAAATAAAATTCAATCATTGGAGAAAGCTAAGTCTGTAGGTTTTCCAGACGAACATTACAAGGTTAAAAAAGTCATCTTTTATACTAAGTTACTAGCTATTATATTCTCTCATTTTATACCGACTAATTAACAAATATTGTGCACTAGCAGCGAAGAGAGTAGCATAGCAAACACAAATGTATGGAGAAGTAATAAGCAGATTGTCTCATTAATAAAGAAACATATAAATCATTCTAAGTGAGGACAGGCAAAGAAAAAGCTTTAGAGATTGAACTTACCAGTACTTTAAACATGGCAGCTATTCTTAAGGGTAGTGCTCGCGGATCATTACGCAGTTGTGGGACAACAGCCAACGGACTAGTAATCTCCTCAGACGGGGATGCAGCTATTAACTCTGAAAAATATGATTGAGAAGACTTGGAACTAGAAAAAGCAGAGTCGTGCTGCAGATACAGTAAACCCACAATGAAAGGATGTATCGGATCATAACAAGTTCAGCTTTCAGTTTTAGAACATGTGCACCAGAAAACACTTTTCCATCCATTTTTTTTCTTTTTTACAAATGATTAAGGCATAAACTATAATTACGAATACAATTTTATTGCAACAATAATTCATGACCTAAAAAATGTTTGACTTCCCATCCATTCGACCCATTTTGACCAATTCTCATTTTAGCAATTTTATACTTGACCAATTTGGCATATCTGAGATGAAATAGCATTCATGTAAATGAGTCAAAATTGCCAATGCTAATAGATATAAGTAAACAAAAATAGAAGAAAACAAAAAAAGTCGTCAACATGTACATACATTTCTTGTATTCTCAAATGCACGTTGAACTGCCATTGCATCACTTTGACGTTCTGTTTCAAATGACTTGAGTTTAGGAAACTCGGTGTCAGGATCACTACGAACTCGAGAATCTTCCCTGTTGGATTATATCTTTAACTATAAAAAGCATGCAGTGATACATGTGTATGTGTGTCTATGATTATGTATACACACACTACGCATAAAGCCAATGAAATAAAAAATAAAGTTCTAAGAAATTAAACCTTTTGTAATTAACTTTCCAACCCCCTTCCCCATCCAAAGAGAGTACAACATCATGAAATGCAACAAGAGCGGGTCGATGAGATATAGTGATGCATGATGTTCCCATAGCTCTGACTTTCGCGCAAAAGCGTTCTTCCATATCAGTTGTGACAGCACTCGTGCATTCATCAAGAATTGCAAACCTGGGTTTGTGATAAAAAAGCCTTGCCATTCCTAGCCTTTGTTGTTCCCCAAGAGACAACTCCTCCCCCCAGTTTATCTCCTTTTCAGGTGGGTACCGATGTAATAGATACTCAAGGTCAACCTGTTTAAGAAAAAAGAAAGCATACTTAAGATGCATCATAGAAGCTTCTAAGTAAAAGAAATAGAATAAGACAAAAGTTGTTACATTTTTCAATAGTTCAACCATTTCATTGTGAGTAAGAGGTTCAACTTCTTGATCTTTGGTAAGAGGATATATCAACTGGTCACGAAGTGTTCCAACAGCTGTATAGGGTCTTTGAGGAACATAAAAAATCTCTTTATTGAGATCCGAACCAACCCCAGGTTTTACAATATGTCCAGACACCAAAGGCCACAATCCTCCCAAAACTCTGAACAGTGAGCTCTTGCCACTACCATTTGGTCCTGCATAAAGCAATTTAAGGTTAACAGTTATCATGCTATTCCTTCAAATATCTATGTTCACTTAAGTATAAATAAAATGAATAATTATGACTGTAAGAAACAATGCCCTTTTGTATCTTGCGTTATTAGTGATTTCAGAAGCCGAATCATCCATACAAGAAAAAGTTTACCTTTCTTTTTTTCCGTGTGAACAGCAAACCTAAACTACACACCCCCTACCAGGTTTTGCACCTAGGTGGCTAGGTTTACTCCAAAGAGGTTTTGCCTCTTACAACTAGGCTACAACCCAGGTGGCAACAGTTTACATTTCTAGAAGTGTTTTTTTTCTTTTCAAGAGTGGTTATGCCATATAAAACAGAACCTTAAGAGAAGGTACTAGAAACCAAAACAAGAACGTAGCAGTGAAAATTTTAGAGAACCTAACTCATCAAGTAAAAAAGGATGTATGAAACTGATAGGAATTGGATTGAATGATGAACAAAACGCTTACTAAATTGAATGTAAAGGATGATCCAAAGGATCTACACAATATAACTAACCAAAAGGTTCCAGGGCTATGCCCTACTCATGCTAATGCAATGAGTCTTACACTAACTATTCTCTTTCTTACCTTACCATATGATCAATGACCCATATTTATAAAACTAGGAATTACACTAATCACCCTCCCACAATTACAAAAGAAAAACTAAGTCACAACTATAGTACTATAGTAAAATCTCTATCAGAAACTGAGTAACTGACTTTCATGAAAGGATAAGTAAAACCAGTACCTGTGATTAGAAGATTAGATCCTGATTCAACTTTTAAAGTTAAGTCTTCCACCAAAACATTACCACTTGGAGTAACCACCTGAAAAATAAATTAGCTTCAAAAGCAGATAATAAATGTACGTCAAATAAATAGGGAACAAAATTTTCAGCTACCTTGACTCCATCAAACTCTATGTAGTCTGCTTGAGTTATATAATTCTTGCTACCTCTTTTCTGTAAAGAGGGTACATCTTTAGGACTTAACTCTCTAGATACAGCCATAAGTTCATGAATACGATCTGCATAGCCACTGCAAATTTATGAGACGGATTTAGTGAAAAGTTGTTTCCTTTTGGATTCTATAACTTTCATTCAAAAGGTAAATAAATAGAGTTGCTTATACAAGAGTATGCCTACATATACTTAGCAAGCATTGTTCAGCTACCTCCTTGAACATTAGATAAAACATATAGCATATATGGAAACAAGTAACCACAATTATGTTATAATGTTATATAGAAAAAAACATGTGACCTAATGACCTCTCCTTATAATCATAACCACATTCTCTCTCTTCCTAGAATATAGAAGGGATTGTCTCATTTAAGGGCATGTTAAAAGAAGTTGTATTGTTTAAGCCTACATGATTAAAAGCTCTAACTGGACTTAGTTCTAAATCTAATTTCAAAATAAAAAATGACTGTTTGACAAGCAATCTAAATGGAGAAAATTACCATTCTAACCCTTTGTATGACTTGACTCCATATGAAATAAGCATTATAAATTGATAGAAATCACAATGTAAAGACTTGTTAAATGAAACAAGAAATCAACTAGCCGAATCTTGCAAATCAATCTTTGTGGGAAAACAAGACAATCAGCAAAAAAAATTTCAAAGGTAGAAGGAACAAGATAAAGAATCATGATGGAGTAATACAACATACAAAGGAAAATATAGAAAGGAACACGTATGGAATTCAAAGTACAGCTAAAAGCCTAAAACAAAATTTTAAAAGGAAACTATATTGAGCTGCAGAAAACTAGTCTGGAATAAACTGCTAGCAGCAAGCCTTAGCCAAACAAATGACGATGAACATTATATGCAAGACAATTGACAAGTAAGGATTTCTAAAGTTACATTATTCATCACCTTGACATTGAAAATCAAACACATAAAATTGATAATGCTTAAACACTTGTACCATAAGTTTTTAGTGTGTACAATGCATATAGAAAATAGAAATAATCAAGTCTATCCAAGAACTCTAAAAATATGTAAAAACAGATAAATACCTTAGACGATTAAGGCGTCTAGAACTTATGGAGAGTGTTCCCAAGGACTGAAATAAAGATATTATGACACTCGTATGGTATCTCAAATTGCTCAACATTTCAGCTCGTCCTATTGTTGAGGAGTCAGGTCTCAAAGTGCCAGAAAAGAAAGGCTCTATAATTAAAATGACAGCAACAGTAGCTCCAAGATATTTTAATAAGAAATCTTGAACCATGCCAAACCACCAATGATCATGTTGGACAACTTTCAAATGCTTAATAAGTGACTTAAACTTCTGCTGGATATGGGATTCTTCTCGAGATTCACCACCATAAAATGCTATGCTTTCTGCATGAGTCCTTAACCTTGAGTGAAGTTGTCTATACTCACCTTCAAGTTGTTGTTCTTCAGACATCAATTTACCAAATGCAGGAGAAAAGTTTCTGATAGTTGCTCCTGCCCCTACCACATAAGCCTGAAAGTGAAGGCAACCTTAATTGCTCAGATGATAAGGAACCACTAAAGATGTTGTGTATTGGGTTGATCTAGTGGGTTGAGTAACAGGTCAAACAGGTAACTTTTTGTACCGGTCAAATGGACCAGGTCATGACTCAAAAATCTTTTTAACTGATATCTTAAATGACTTTATACAAGGGAAATTTCACAAAATAGCAACATATTTACGTTGGTGTTCCACATTGGTCATTGTACTTTGATCCGTACCTAGTCACTTGTAGTTCTTTGTGTAATATATAACTTATTGTACTTTGTGAAATAATTGGTTTTTTTATATGATCCAGTAGTATTTAGTTTGTGTTGTATAAGCATATATGATGCTCCACACCTACCATATAATGCAAGTTCACAGCAGCTCCAATTCTTTGGATTGTGATGTTTTCACTTTCTGGTTTGTACATGTTATTTCTTACTAAAAAAAATTGGACTGAGGGTCTAGAAGCAACCTTCTCTCATCCTGGTTTGCCATCACCTCACCCTCCCTAGACCCTACCAATAGCTTGCTACAAGTGGAATTTTACTAGGTAAGTTAGTTTGTTTCTTTACACAATAACGGATAACCAATGTGAAACATATGAGAAAGTATGTTGGTATTTTATGACATCAAAAATGAAAACAACCGAACACTTTTACTTTAGTGACCAAACTAGTACGGCTCAATGTGCAAAGATCATGTGGACCATCAATACAAGTATGTTGCTATTTTGTGGCATCACCCCTTTTTATATATGATTCGTATGTCAAACATGATTACACGATTACATCATTTTTTGAATAATCGATCTTTTAATTTTGTGAATAAAATTATTGAGGTTTTATATATTAGAAATGCATTTGTGGCCTGACTATTGACCCAATTTATTCATCTCCTTTTGTAGCTATTTTTTTTTTATTTTGCCAAGCATTATGTGAAGCATTTACTGATACGTAAATGGAACAAAGTTGCTAACTTTACAACGTTTATGCACACACACACGCACATACTGGATGAAATCAGTCATCATAACCTTATCAACAAAGCAAAATGACAAATGCACGTGACAGCTACATATACACCTTACATAGTGAAAACAACATCAAGACCCTAATAAGTTGACAACTTAAGCATGCAGGAAACCAAGAATTACCAGAACCCAAACTATATAAGTTGACAACTTAAGCATGCAGCAAACTAAGAATTACCAGAATCCAAACAATATACTTGGGACTTGCATAAGAACACAAGCGCCAAGAATACAGAAGGCCATCAGTAACTGCAATAAGATCTTCTTGTACAAGATCACTCAATTCTGAGCAGAACCTTGGTACATCACTCGCGATTCTTTGCTCAGGATTAGTTATTCGGCCATCAACATGGGACATTTTGTAGTATATCATATTCTGGAATCCAAACAAACAATTTCCAATTAAGAAACATCACATGATAATGATAATTGTGGTTATGATGATGGTGGTGATAATAAGGATATGATAATGATAATAAGGATAATGATGATAATAACAACAAAAATAATAACAATAATAATAATGACAACAGCAACAACAAACCTGAAAATATTGTGCATGAATGAGCTTTGTTAATATCTTTCTGAACCTCAAGCTTAAGGTCCCTGTTATATACTTAGATGTAGAATATAAAGCAGATTGAACAAAACATAAGGTAATGTTTTCAATAATCAACTGAACAAAGGCTGGCACTCGTCGAAGAAAAGCAGCACGAAACAAGAACCCTTGAACTTTAGCTAATCTGTTGCTCACAGCAGTCCTTAATACCTGAACAAAATCAAAATGTGGACAAATTAAGAAAGACAGCAATGTCTATGGCCATATCTAATACAAATCAGACTCTGAAATTCACAGAAAACTAGCTTGGTAGATATTGAACAGAGCCCATATAGGAACTTCATTTACATATATCTCAACTGAGATGCCTTTAATAACTATACCACAGCTATTTAATTACTAAAGGGCGGGTTTATGTTTGCATGCCCAAGAAACACTTACATTAGAAATTACATTAATTAAATTATTATTTGTGTGTGACACTTTGGGTAAGATTGACTCATTCAAAACAGTTTCCATTACTATACCTTATTTATAAAGGTCGGTGGGTATATAATGTTCCGCACAATTTTAGCTTGATATATAATACGCGCGTTTCAGTCTTAAAACAAAACTGGGCATTGGCTTGGTGGTAAGTAACTCATTAACTTATATAAGTGGCTCAAGTTTGAAACTTGGGCAACTTATCTTTTCCAATGTGTTATTTTTGTACCCTGTGTTATTCTTTTTGTACCTTTTTGTGTTACTAATTTTTTTCTACACTTTGGGTATAACTTATATAACTTTTTTGAATCTTAACTATGCGTTTATGTGTTATTTTTGTACCCTGTGTTATTCTTTTTGCACCTTTTTGTGTTACTATTTTTTTCTACACTTTGGGTATAACTTATATAACTTTTTTTGAATCTTAACTATGTGTTTCGGCTGACGCATTACTTGAGTTTCTATTTAGAGGGTGACTTTTGTTTTTTCTTTAGCAATTTTGGTTTTTTTACAAGTTTTGTTTCTTACGTTTCGCTTTAAATCTTAGTTAGAGAGGAAAAGTACGCTGCAACGTGCAGGGTTACATATTGACGTATATAAATTTATTTCAGAAAAGACTTGGGTTGACTATAATCTATACCTTATCACACTATGTATGATATTGCGGCAACGCGCGACGGGTCAAAAAATCTAGTTTTACATCATTATATAACGTGTATACATGTGTATCATATGAGATAGAAATTAGCTGAAATTGACCCATTTACAAATAAAGGTGTAATATTATCTAATCTAATAATGAGGAACACTAAAAAGACAATAACAAGCAAGACACAAAAAGGACCAAATGAAAATAATAAAGAAAAAGGATTACCACAGTGGCCACAAGAGCTAAAAGGTCCCTTGCACCCATTCTGCCCATATGGGATAAGAGAATTGCAGCCAAGACCTGGAGAGATTTTAGTCCTTTCTTTTGCCTACTTTTTCTTATAACCTTATTAGTATTCCCAGCATCCAACTCACTGTCATCTCCAGGTCCATTGCTATGGCCAGTTCCATTGGGCCTTCTTACTCTGTTTTGCGATTGTATGTATGCAGCAGTCCCACCAGCAGCTAAAACGCCAGTTGCCAGCAATAGAGCTTTCCTACAACCATGAAAAAAGAACAACCACATATTAAAATTTTGAAGATTAAGGTGTGATAATACATTCAATTAAACATCTTTAGTTAGGGGTCCATCCTAGAGCACTAAAAGCATCTACTATCATGGACCATATAAAGGTTTATAAATTTACTATAACATGTCATATCACCAACTCATAATTTTATAAAATTCTTAAATTTTCTGAACCTATTTTAACTAAACATAAATGTATTTAAGGGTCATAGAGCTCTCGAAAGTCAACATACATCCAAATGTAAGGATAAAAGAACTTAAAAGAGAAAAAAAAGTCATGAATCCTACTTCATAAGCCTAGACCTCTTCACACCACGTAAACATCAAACACAAACCATTATGCTTCAAGATGGACCTTTTTAATTTTTTTGTACGTTTTCATGAATCCACCATACTAGATACCCTAACATACGAAGCTAAACCTCAACAAAGTAACCAACAAAATATTCCTCATTATCGCCACAAACACGATCAGATTCTTGAAATTTTTCTTACCAAAATTACCAACGTTCCTTACCAAGCAAAATCAATCACTGGATTTGCGTTGGTAATTTCGACCCATTTACTAAAAAATTGGTCATTCTGGTTGCGTTTTATCTAAAACATATCAAATGGGCCATAAATTTAGCTATAAGGAGTATGTGTTAGACACAAATGAGTTGAAGGTCACTGAATGTTTACTTTTCATGCATTTAACCTTCTAAATCTTTTTAATAAGTAATTAAATATTAATTTAAACACAATGTTTTCATAACAATTATTAACACATTAATTATTCATTGAAAGTCTTAAAAACAAATAAAATGTTAAGACGTCCTTATGGCATTGGTGATTGCCCCCATAAATGTGGTGTGGGTTCAAATCCTTGCAAGTGCAAGACTAGGTGGTATTAGGAGTAAAAAAAAGTTGTTCAAAAACAAGACATTGCCCACCCTAGTCATCTTGCCATCTCTAATTGAATTGACCATTTGAACATTTTCTAGAAAATTATCATAGAGCTAGAATGTAGATGTACAAAATACCAAAAATACAAGCTTTCACCATGGTAACAAAACATATATCAATGTCTGCAGTCTGCATATGTGAGCAGTAACAAAGCATATCCGGGCTATCTAACAAGGACGTATTAACAATAGTAAATATGTGAGATAGACGAGTTTTTCCATCACTTTTTTATTTATCATACGTTACCAAATTCCAGGCAAACGATGTTGGAAGAATAGCAGAATTAACAATTAAGTAAATAACAATAAAATTCTATATATTTAAGTTTCAAACAAAGCCTGTAACCTGTAAGCATCAGTCACTTCTACCATATATCTCTTTTGATAGTTGATACTATATAAATGATTAACATACAAAAAAAAGTAAGTACAATAGAATAAAGAGTCACTTAAATGCAACTCCAGATAACTAGCTGGGACAACTGGTCAGTTACTTAGAATTGAAGTGAGTAGGCAAGTATTGTTGGATTGTTGTCATGGAGAAAAATCATGTGATGAGCTCCAAATACCCATTACAATAACACCTCTAGAATATATCGATACTAATTTCCAACAAAATTGAGCCACCAAATCTCTGAAGACAAAAATGTTAAACACATCTAGGTATCTCCTACCTAATCCAAGTAGTCAACTATAGACCACAAACAATCAATTCAACTAAGAACAACAAAACCTAGACAAAACCAATAAATAAACCTGCGACTTGACGAAAAAAGGGTACGCCCCCGCTCCGTCAACTGCAATAACTGAAGAGAAGTCATAGGTCGAGTTCAAATCCCCCAAACTCCACCAACTGACGGATACCAGCAATCGACGTCAGTCAATCGCTATCTCGCTACTTTAGGACACCTGAAAAGGAAGAATCAAGAGGTGGTTAGGGTTCATTCTGCAGAAATCAAAATCGAAGAGGCATTGAAAGAGCTTATCAGAGCAAAAGAAGATGATCGTTACTGGTAGGGGGAGATATTTTGATGGTGAAAAGAATTAAAGTGGAAGCATGAAGAGCGTGGGGGTTTGATGGGATGATTGATATAGAATAGAATGGTGAATATTGTGTGAGAGTTTGGGTTTATATATATTGGGT
>BJCM01000666.1:0-26368 GCA_018326385.1 Flaveria bidentis | reverse complement strand
GATGTAGTATAAGTATTCTCGTGTTCTTGTAACTTAAGATATGCTTAGTAACGCTTGTAATAGAACCTGAGAAAGCAATATACTGCAATCTTGAAAACCCATTTCCTTGTGTTGTGTTCTTTGGTTCTGTCTCATATAATTACTTGTGTTCTAAGTATCATCTTGTGGTTAATCCAGTTTACTGTTTGATTAAGTTTGAGTTACTCTCCTCATTGTGTTGTTGTGTTGTAAATTGCAAGCCTTCAACGGTCCTGCAGAACACTTGGCTAATTTTGGCATTAACCTAGGCGCATGGGCACTATTTGGGCGTATGGTTTTCAGGCGTATGGGAACTTAGGTGTATGGCAACTAACTTTAACTAACAATCATCATATCAGTCCCCGAATCATCATTCTAACATGTTCTAAGCTTAGTTCTAACATTCTAAGCATCATAAACACATATATAACATAATCATAACATCATAAGCACCCGAATCATACCCCACCCACATACACATACACATGAACATACGGGTAACATACCCACTTTTATAAAAACATACATACATGTATTTTCAGCCCCAAAGAAATTTAAAACATATAAAATAGGAGATCTAGAACTCATCTTATGCAACTTTCAGGCAAGACTTCCTTCAAACTTGAATGCTATGAGTTCAAACACCTAAAACCCACCAAAACACATACCCGAACACACACAAACACAAACCCGAGTCTATAATTAGCCAAGAACACTTAAAACATCGAATTCTTAACTTGAAATCCGAATTCTTCACTTGAAATCCGAATTCTTCTTGTTCTTCTTAAAAAAACCCGAGAGCTTTCTACTTTTTCTCTCTTTAAAACCCGATAGCAAAAAGGTAGTGGTACAAGAGTGGGCGTCCATACCAAATTTTTGAACAACATAAAAATAATCTTTGCCCCTTGTACAATATTAAACCCTCAACTTGGGTTTATTACATTTCCTTCTTTCTCTTCATTTTATTCTTCATTTTTCATCTTTTAAAAGTTTCGGGTGTTACAATATGTACCCTAAAAACATGTCTTCTTTTCTTCTCACACGTGTAACTACTAAATTATTCTACAAAATGTTCAATAGTAACATACATACCCGCACAGATATACCTACAATGACAGAATTGACATTTTTATTTAAAATTATTAAAAGTTATACATTATATATAAATATATTAATTTCTATTAAAGTTTTATTTAAATATATTTAATATAAATTGTATATTTATCATATTCAATATACGTATTATTACATATGTTTAATTAATATAAATTTATTTGATATTGCTAAAAGTAAAAAAAATATATGGATTTGATTACATCTTTGCAACCTTTTACAGAGTAATCTATAATTTACAAATGTAAAGTGTCGTATTGATCGGTCAAACTAGTGTATGAAACTTAGATCTTCTAAAGTTATAGACAAAAACTCAAAGTACCTTGTGAATTTTTTGTACAAATGTTGTAACACCATAGAAAATCTTGCATTATCTCTAGACTAGATGGATGCTAGGCTTAAAAGAAATATCTGACATCAAATATCACACATGCATTTTGTGCATTTTGTGCATATTAATTATGGATTAGATGAGAACTTATTAGTTAAATCTTTTTGGGTGGGGGCATTTCAAGAGTAGACCACCTTTTTGGAAGTTACCAACCAAAACAAACTTGTTAATTTTTTATGATAAAACGAACAATATTGATTGATATGGGAAAATAGATTTTTATGTGTAACCAATGAAAACATGTCTATGCTCTAGAATATTTTCTTGTCTCAAATTTTTAGAAACACACTTCAACATATTAGTATTACTCATCATAGCACACACTGCAACTTGTGTAGTTAATGTTAAAGATAGATTAACGGTGAAGTTTGTAGTCTTCAAATGCATTTTCAACGAAAATATGTCCATTACAAAACTTGGGCCTCTAGGCTGGCAAGTTTCTGATATGAAGCTCGTACATCAGTCTGCCTTTATTAGTTTTGAATATAAGATCATCATTAAGAGGAATCCATCTTGGGTGAGAAAACTTCTAACCCAACCTAAAACTTTTTTTTTATCACAAGTTTGACTTGAACCCAATATCTCCACTTTTAATAAAGTTTAAGCTACTTTACCTTAATCATTTGATCTGAAAATCATTGATAACCTCTTATATGTTCATATGAATATACAAAAATTATTCAACAAACCAATTAGGTACTCTTGGTCAAAATACTTTACTATTATTGATGATCCAAATAGACAAGTGTGTTGTCATCGCATGTTAATCATTGCGACCATCATAATCACCAGCCTCCCCCACGATAGTTGCCTCCACCTCCACCACAACCATTTTCACCAATGCTACCGCCCCACCATCGCCACTCCCCACGTTGTATTAACTCGTTACTCTATCCCTCCATCTTGTCAAACATTTTTTTAACGGCCAATGAATAATTTTTAAGCCTGGTCACCCGGGTAAACCCATTGGCGAAAGGCCACCCATGCCTGCGAACACAGACAACGTTGGTGATCTGGTTCGCCTAACATTCCAAGGGAAACCCACCACCTAAATGCCCACTGTGGTAAAACTCTTGGCCCACTAGGAGCATATTGCACCTAGTGAAACTCCAATCCATGACCTCCACTTTGGAAAGTCATAAGAAGCCTTCTCTTAAACCAGTTGATCTAGAAGCATCTTGTCAAACATAGATATAACTATTGGTTTGACGCTTGAGATTATACAATTGTCTACTAGAAGAAGTAATAACAAAATATATTTAATGAATTCATAGGTTTTATATAACTTCATGTTTATATTGTGGTTATATTTTGCATTTATTTGTTAGAAAAAGATAATTTTTTATATAATAACTCTTAAATTACACATCTACACCTATTAAATCCATTTAATAATTTACTACGGGGATTATGGTTATAAACGAACTTAACATTCAACGAATAGTTTGGTGGGAAGTTCAAAATGTTCGAACACAAACCAAAAAAAATCGTTCCTTTTTACAAATGATAATGAACAAAGACCGTATTTTTTATGTTCTTGAACATTCGATGATGTGTTTGATTTATTTGTGTTTTTCCTACTAAGGATTCTATGTTTTATATTTTCTTTTACTAGGTTTAATTTTAAAAAACATAAAACCTTAATTATCATATATGTCTACGTTAATATCTCCCATTTGACCATTTGTAACATCAGTTATGATAAATCTTGATAAACTTCTTAATTTTTATGTTAATTTTATCAATGATAATTATGTTAAGTATGTGTGGTAATCATGTTAAGTTTGTGTTAAGACTTTACAAATTTCTTTTGTGTTCGTTTTTGTTCATGAACATTTGATTATGTTCGTATGTTTTTGTTTTTGTTAATTTATGTTCTGTAAGTATTAATGAACAATTTAGTTTCTTAACAAATAAACAAGGATAAAAAATTTCACTCGGTAAGTGTTAATGAATTGTTCATACACAACTTCTTTTTCTTAATAAATAAACTTGAATACAACCTTGTTCGTGTTCATACGGTTCGTTTTTGAACCTATTCCTTTATTACTAGGCCAAAGCGCTTTGGTTTAAAATAATTGTAAGTTACAAAGGAAGCCAAGTCAAGCATTACTTAAAGCACATATATCGTAAATAAGTTAAATAAGAAGGGAAAAAATAAGAAGGGAAAGATGGATGATGCATCAAATCTTAAATCCAAGGGTTAAATTTAATGACATAATAGTAAATAACTTAAATTTTAAATGATAGACCAAGGCTATATTAGTTTTAGTCACATTTTTAAGTTTTACTTTTTTTTTAAACACTCATAATTTTTATATTAATACTATTTTTTAATTACACTATAACAACAAGCATTTTTATCTTTAAAACTCGTGTAATGTTGACATATAAAAACAAACTTCTTTCATATGTATTTTCAGTTTATTATACAATATTTGTCAAATAATTATATAATATTCTTCATATCATTGTATAGTATTATATTATTATATAATATTGGTCAGATCATTGTGTATAATGCTGATTATTTTGTTTTTATTGTGTTTTTGTAAAATAACAGTTTTTAAATAACATAATGCTAAAATATAATTTTTTTATGTTTTTCATTTCATTGTGTAATCTTAATATGGTAATCGTAATCGTTGTCAAACAACTCATTGTGTCTAGTGTTGATCATCAAGCGTAGTACTAGTTATTATGTTATCCATTGTGTATGATGTCAATCATTATGCCTGATGTTGACTATTATATTACGCATTATATGTTTTTTTAAATGATAATTTTCGAATAAAACAATGCTGAAAAATATAAACTTTTTACATTTCTAGTTCATTGTGTAATACATATTAGCTAATTATGTAATCCTCGTCAATGCTAAAGATTACACAATAACTTGATGAAATTACACATTGAGCTAAAAACACATGATTTTTTTGCTTTTATATATCAACATTACGCATTATAAAGATTAAAAAATGCTCGTTAAGTTATAATCTAAAAAATTACATGCGTTTAAAAAAAGATGGAACTTAAGAATGAGGAGCACTACCAACTTTGCTCTCAACCTAATATTGATAAAAAAAGATACGTGTTACTAAACTTTTTAGTTTTCAAATATTTGAACCTTTACCCAATAAATATGTGTTTATAGGCAAGTTCTATTCAATGATTCCAATATATTGTTATATAACCCTAAATGTCAGGGAAGACAATTGAGGTTTTAAAATAACACGAATGTAACCTAAAACATATGTTAGGGTGTTCTCTATTTACGAAAATTACACTTTACTCTTATCTATAAAACTGAAGCATTCAATAAATATTTATTTATAGGCTAGTTCTATTCGATGCTTCCAATATTGTCTTAGGGTTTTATAAATATAGTTTGTTTAAGAAACAAATGATCGAATACTTGTAAGAGCCGGCATCAATTTTCCAAATGGCAGGACCAGATAAACAAAGTTGGTTGGTTGTCCCATCGGCTTTTGAATTTGAACCCTTCTTAGACATTGATTTGGTTTATAGTTTATTAAGCCTAATTGATTTGCTTTTAATTTTAACAACACTTGTTTTCTATATTTGAAATATATTAACCTTCGCAAGTAATTTATAAATATACAAGTCATAAAGCCTTAGGTTCCTTTCTTTTTTTAATAACTTAATAATACTATAGTTGGTTTTTAACTTATTTTATTTTCGTCAAATATATTTTAAAATATAATGTTTTATAAAGTTTTGAATATAAAATTATAATGTGTTTAGTTATATCTATGATTTGATAAAATTTTAATCAAGACCGAGTTGAGTCAAAATTTAGTTTTCTCTTACATATTTTGGGTGTGTACTTTTTATAAAAATCTAAATATACTGTTACAATATATTTATTTTGTGTTTCAAAATTAGTTTTATTTAAAATCGACTGGTGTTAATGACCACAAAGTTTACTAGATTCAACCGCACCATTTGCCAAGACGCATTGGCTTTTTTTACCAAAGACTCGTGCATCATTTACTATTGTGTTGAGTTTGGACTTGAATCTATAATTAGGACGACAACTGAGCCATTTTATTATGAAATAACTCAAACTCAAGCTCGTTATGGTCGGTATTTTATCAAGTTTGAGGTTTATTTTGAATTACAAAGACAAACATTTTAATAAATTATGAAGTTAACTAGATGACCGGCTTCTGTGGCCCATATTACAAGATTGGTTTAAACTTTTAAAAAATACATCATTGGTCTCAAATGATATAGTAATGAAAAAACCATACACATTTGCCAAAACACACATTTGCCAAAAATACATTTGTCATCACACTTAGGGTTCCAAATGAACCGAACGAACACGAACAATACCTTGTTTGTATTCGTTCATTAATAAATAAATTTGTTCATGAACTGTCAACAAACACTTAGGGGTTGTTTGGTAGGCTCTTAATCAGCCTCTTAATGGTTTAGATGTTTGAATGGTTCAACACTTAATGGTTCAAACTGTTTGTTTCGTGATCACATGTCTGAACGGTTAAGACATTTACCTCTGAATGGTTAAGCATTATACTGATGCTGAATGGTTAAGAGGTCTAATGCTGAATGATTAAGAAATATTATCTGAATTGGTCAGACATTTGCCTTTAAATAGCTAAACGACATACTAACTCTTAATAGTTCAGGCCTCTTAATGGTTCAGCACTTAATAGTTCAGACCTTTTATTGGTTCAGCACTTAATCATTCAGAAGTTGGCAAACAGCCCCTTAGCAAAACCTGATTTTTTGTCCGTGTTCGTCCATTAAGCAAATGAACATGTCCATTAACTGTTCACGAACACTAACCGAACGCAATGGACACAAACAAAAGCAAATGAACACAAACAACAGTTCATGAACATGTCAAACACAAACAATTGTTCATTAAAATGGCGAACACAAAGAAGCTCATGAACACAAACGAATACAAATGATTATAGATTTATTAAAAACATTACACATAATCAATCAAATATAAATAAGTACTGAACATAAATAAAAAAATACTTGATATAATAGTCATAAAAAACTAGCATAAAAATTAAGAATATAAATGAACATATTAACGAACATCAACGAACACATTATTGAACGTTCACGAACGGACTTTAGCGAACATAAATGAACACATTATCGAACATTCAAAAACATAAATGAGCGAACCCGGCTTGTATTCATATTCATTCCTTTAACTAAACGAACAAAATTTTTTGTTCATTTTCATTCATTTACTAAACGAACGAAGAAAACCAAACTTTTCACAAACTATTCATTAAACCTTCAATTTATTTGCAACCCTAAATTCACACGCATACTATTACACCAGAATTACCAACAAAATAACTACAAATTACATATTTTTAAGCCCGATCACCCGGGTAAACCCATTGGCGAAAGGCCACCCACGCTCGTGAATACAGACAGCGCTGGTGACCCGGCTCGCCCACCATTCCAAGGGAAACCCACCACCTAAAGGCGCACTGTAGTAAAACTCTTGGGCCATTAGGAGCATATTACACCTAGTGAGATTCCAACCCATGACCTCCACTTTGAAAAATCTTAAGATGTCTTATTCTAAACCAGTTAATCTAGGACTCATTGGCTGCAAAATTACATGTCTATAACCTATAAGATATTTTACTATAAACAAACAAATAACTACTCTCATTCCCTATCACCTTTAGCATAACCGTTCCAAAACATGATTACTTTCTCAGATTACCATGTCACCTAACACAACATAGACTGACAATTACAAACCACCACCCTTTTCTCCATTCCCAAACGTTTAAACTTTAAACTCTCTAACCACACACACACTCTCTCTCTCCAACACCTCCATACATCCCTTCCAAGCTACTTCCCACACAATCCCTACATAAACACCCCTAATCCCCCTCAAATCGATCAAAAGATTTGTGGGTTTCATCCAAATTTCGATCTTGTGTAATGGGTCACAGAGATCTGGAGAACAGAGGAAGCTGGAAGAACAGAGGACCACCACCGCCACCACCGACGTCGAACTACTACACATCGTCGTCTCCGTACCACACTGAATCGATGGACAATCAGTGGACTTCTTGGCTTGTGCCCATGATCGTTGTGGCTAATGTAGCGATGTTTGTTGTGATTATGGTTGTTAATGATTGTCCTAAGCATCAAGATTTTGGGTTTCAGGGGAAGTGTGTGGGTAGGTTTCTTGGGAGATTGTCGTTTCAGCCGTTGAAAGAAAATCCCCTTTTTGGGCCTTCTTCTGCTACGTAAGTTTGCTCATATGCCCAATTTTAAGCTCTGTGTTTCATTGGTGAATGATGAATTGATGATCTAGGGTTCTTTTTTTGTGTTTATTATTTAGCTCCTTTGTATAAAGGTTGATTCTTGATTGTGAATTATAGTTTCTGTTTTAGCTCCTTTGTATAAAGGTTGATTCTTGATTGTGGATTGTAGTTTCTGTAATTTTATGATTTTTTATTGTGATTTGGTGCTTTGTTCATGTTTGTAGTCTTCTTACATGGGTGTTATTGATGATTCTAATTTTGATTTCGATTGGGGTTAATCGTATATTTGGAGCTGTTCTTACATACCCTTTTGGGCAAATTGTGTGTAGAAGTTGATTTTGTACTGATGCTGGGTCTAGTTGTTAGTTTGGGATTCAAATGATTGGATTCATTTTTATGATTTGGGATGTAATCTTTAAGCCACAATTACATTTTCAAAACTTCTCATTAGAGTCTTTGCTAGAGGAGAATCTGATGGTTATCACTTGGCCCCCCCTTGAAGGTTGGGTTTAGGTTTGTTTTATTTTTAAAATTGGTTCCTTGCCTCCCAATTCAAGGTTTTGCAATTCTAATCAATCACTTGGATTCCCTTATTTGTTTAATTAATTTGAATCAAAGTGATATTAGCCTAACGGTATCATGGTGGGTGGTAAAGGTGTTTCTCCCTAAGTGGTTGATGGTTTAAGTACCATTGTGAACATTGATTTAGATTTAGGGTTAGGTTAAAACAATATGTGAGTAAGCTGTTCTAAAAAATAGCGATTTCAAGTAGGTTTGTTTAATGAACTTTTTAAGGTTTTGAGAGTTCTTATAATTTTGTTTGACTTCATTCTAATAAGTGATAAGTGCCCAAATTCTTGTTTTTCGCTCAGAATAAATATTTCTGAAGCGTTATAAATAAGTTATCTTGTATATAATTTGAATAAAGAGTTTGTTTTGTTCTCTTTTTCTGAAGGTTGTAATATGTTTCTCTTTGCATCATTCTAAAACAACCACAATAGGTTTTCTTTGCAAAGCAATTTCATTATAAATTACAAATTTTTCCCTCCTTGTGATAAATGGAATACTAATCCTGTTCATTTTTGGTCAAGAAAAATTACTGTAGTTAAGGGCATTTTGAACATTTTACCATAGTCAAGAACTTCTATTCACTTGTAGGGTACCAAGTCATGGTCATATCAAACTAGGGAAATCGATATTATTTGACTTTGTTCTGGTTAAATCTTATTTTGACACTTTCACAGATCTTTGACTTTATTTATAACAGACTAGAAAAGTTGGGAGCTTTGGAGTGGAAAAAGGTAGTGGATGATCATGAAGCATGGAGACTAGTCTCATGTATCTGGTTACATGCTGGAGTTATTCATCTACTTGCAAACATGTTGAGCTTGGTCTTTATTGGGATCCGCCTTGAACAACAATTTGGCTTCGGTATGTTTCTAACTTGCAAACATGTTCTTTTGAAATTTTAAAATGATATCGGTTTTGTTTGAGTTTATATATGCAATTTTTTCATTTGGGGTGTCTTGTATGAAGTTCATAATCAGTGTCAAGGATCAAATTCACATAAGCGTCTCATTAAAGATTCAAAAAACAGCTTCAAATTTTAAAAAGTTGACCCTAGAAAACGATAAAGCATCACTACTTTATGGGGTTGCCATGAACACGGCCCATTTAACCCTAAATATATTATGTTTTGTTTTGTTTTTTCGTTTCTGGCATATTAATGTTCTAACATTTTAAATTTACAACAAAAACAAAAATGTAGGTAAAATAATTACATTGAAACTAAAAAACATGATTCTGATTTCTGTTTAATCTTTGAATTTTTGGCATAAAATATCCAATGAATGTAGGTTATAACATATAATATTAAAAAAAAATAATGGAATAAATGGGTCAAGCTGTGAACCTGCTAGCTTTTGACCCTTTTAACTAAATGAGTCTGTGGGTCGACCCTAAACTGACCCGAACCTGTTTTGACTAAACCCAAACTTGTGGATTTCATGTTAGGTTCATTTATGTATTCATGTCGTTTAATAAATTCACACCCCTACCCTTTTGTCACCCACAATATAATTTAGAGCTCTTGCCTTTTTTCTTGCAGTTGTTTTCTTAGAAAGATAATCTTAAGATCTTCTATTGTATCCTTATTCACTAAACATATTGCAGCACGGGTCGGGGTAATCTACTTGTTGTCTGGAATCGGTGGGAGCGTACTCTCTACCCTTTTCATAAAGAGCAACATTTCAGTTGGTGCTTCCGGGGCTCTGTTTGGACTACTTGGAGCAATGTTATCTGAACTTCTTACAAACTGGACTATTTATGCCAACAAGGTATGTCAATTGTTTGCATTGATGACCATAGGCAAAACATAATTTCACTTGAAACTGTTGCCCTCTTATGTAACATAGTTGTTATAATTATATTGGATCTAATTATATATTTATCTTAAAGGTTGCAGCCCTGATCACACTTGTGATCATCATCTTGATCAATTTAGCTGTCGGGATTCTTCCTCATGTTGACAATTTTGCCCACATTGGAGGTTTCTTAACGGGTTTTCTACTTGGGTTCATACTGCTTGTACGTCCTCAATTTGCGTGGCAAGAACGCCGCCATCTTCCCATTGAGGCTCGTGGAAGATCCAAGTACACAATATTTCAATACGTTTTCTGGATTCTTTCCATGATCTTGCTAATCGCGGGGTATGCTTTTGTTAACCACATATTAGTTTTATACTACTCTTTGCCTGTAAAAATTGTTATAGAGTTTTGATGTCACTTGAGAGTAAATCTTGTGTTTGATTATTAATAGTAGTGTTTGATCTTTAGTGTGTCATTCTGTTGGCCTCTGTAAGTCAAACTTAAGTCTTGCCTTGCATTATGAATATAAACCATGACCATGAAAACATTAATATCGTTAAAGATGCATGTAAAAACACTAGTATCGTTACAATTGCTAAAAGACCGAATTGTCCTTCATGATGTAAAAAAAACAGTACTTCTAATGAACATGTGAAAAGACAAGATTGCTCTTTTGAAAAACATAAACAAACCAACACACGGTTTTTTTTTTTCGTTACAGATTTGCTGTGGGGCTGGTAATGCTTTTCAAAGGAGAAAACGGCAACGATCATTGCAGCTGGTGCCATTACCTAAGTTGTGTGCCTACTTCAAGATGGCACTGCAACACCCCATGATCAAGATCGTGACACTGCATCCGTCATAATCATCTAGCAGTTTTATTCTTTTGTTCTTACATTTTATGAATTTATTGTTGTTGATATGCTTACAGATGTTTCATTGCCTTCAGTTTCTTCTGTAAATCTATGTTCTTATGAGTATCTTTGTAGTTCTAAGGTCAAATTATCATGGGTATTCGGCTTTCTGTGGTAGAACTTATGAGGATATGAAATGCAAATAATACATCTTGTTTTATAATATGCACTGCTTGTTTTTAGATTTTTGTAAGAAAAATGATTATGAAAAAAGTTGTTGCTTCAGACATATGCTCATCATAAATTCAGCTACTTTTTTAGCTTTTGATGAACCATACTTGAATCATGAACTCATGCCCAATTCTAAAACCATGTCTTGTTATCCGTTAGGTATCCGCTATTCACCACCCATCGGTTTGTAGGCTTCCTTGCGGGTTTCGGATATGCTTGTTTATGACTTTACGTTGTTAAAGATTACCTATTACGATTTTTGCTACTCAAAACCTGATACTAAACTCACATAGATAATTGACTTGAGATGTGAAATTATGTAGTATATTTTTAGTATATATATTCTTTGAATAATTTCTAGTTTCTAATCTTTTTAAGATATTTTTATAAGCAAAGTAACATGCTTGGTACATGTTTGGGTTTGCGACTTCATATATGTAACAAGGTTGACAATACTAAAATTGTTAAGATTTCATTTACATTTGTAAAAATTGACTAAAATACCATTTGAGTTTTAAAAAATAAGACTTAGGACATTTGCATCAAGTTTTTTATCATTCCTCATACCTATAATTTAAATATAGGGATGAGGTATCTATCTACTCTAATATTAAACCTTCTAATTGTAATTTTCTCGTTTCTTTCTCATATTAAATATTTACATTAACTACTAATTGTATTATTGAAATCTTTTTGAGATTAAAATAGTTTTTAATAAATTAAAAAAAAGTTTTTTATAAATATAATTTCTAAAGAAGCAATCTTTTGTATAACATAAATAATTTTATAAACCATCAAACCTTTTTAAAAATACAAAATATTTAAAATCAGTGTTTTAGAAATTATTTTTTGTGAACCATAAAAAAATTTAAATTCAAAGTTATAATAAGAAATTTTAAAAAAATGACAATTTTTTCTAAAACTTTTTGATTTAGAACAATTTTTTTTATTTTTTTTAGATAAAAGAATTTAAAACAAAAGTTCAAAGAAAATAATATCATTATTTTATTACTTATAATCTTTACTTATTCGTAATTTCAATCATATCATATTTCAAAATATCATATTATAATTAATATTTTTTTATTACTAATTATTTATTATTGTTTTTATTCAATACGTGTAATACACGAGTTACTAACCTAATAAGATATAGAATCAAATTACACAGATTATTACAAATCCTTCAAAATTTTAAGGTGAGGATAGTTAGTTACGAGGAACTAAATATAAATGCTTAAATGTAATGCTAATACTTCGGGACTACATTTATAAATTACTTAAAATAAAAATAAAAAGATAAAAGGGCAACATGTGGCGATTCAACATCATCCCTCCTATTCTACGACCTAAACCGTTGTCGTAAGCATCACCCTCGACTGTTTGGAAAAAATATAATGGTTTGATTATAGCACTCGTTTGTAACCATAGTTATTCAATACAAGTATACAATTCAAAACAAGATTCCATACTATTTATACATATTCTTGAAATAAATTGAATCTTCACATTTCCTATGCCATAGATTAGTGCGGTTGAAGTATTCTTCATCTTTAATATGCATCCATCATTGATAAGTTGCATAGAGTACATAACTCGTAAAGCCTAAATCAACCCACCGTGTAACATCATCACTAGAGGTGACCGGGTACTCAAAAATATCTAAACCCGACACAAAATCTAAGATATCTGAAAATCAGAACCCGGAATATTCGAAAATTTGGAGATTTGGAATTTTCGGATTTCAATTTGGATTTGGATAGTGTTTTTGTGGATTTTTGGATATTCAAATTGTCTGAAAGATTTTTATACAAAATAATAAAATAATAATTAGAAATTAGAAATTTCAAATATTTTCTGATATTTGGATATTTTAAGAACTTTGGATATCTAAAAACTTTTTCAATAAAAATTATTACATTTTTATTAAAGTTATTAAATAATAAATATTTTTTAGTCTTTTGTGGTTTTGTCTAGTTAATGTTTTCCAGTTTAGTAGTCATCTTACTTTTATTTATTTTGTTATATCACATAATTCTTTGGTTTAAAGTTTATGGCTATGATGATTTATATTTTATGATTATGACTCAAACAATTTTCGTCATATGACTTGTTTGTTTTTTTTTTGTTTTTTTATGATGTGTGCTCCATAAAATTAGAAAGAACTTACTTTTAGGTAATCATCCTTAGATTCTATTTTAACCGACTTCTGGAGTTAAATCATAATTATAATTACCAAAGACACTGAACTCTAACGTGAGACTGTTTTTTATATTTTGTAATTGTTTTGATTATAATACCTCTCATATTACAAAGTTAACGGAGAAAACTACGGAATTAGGTGCAGTTAAATAATTTCAAATGATAATTTTAATAAAACATATGGACTCAAATGGCAAAATTAAAATTTTAAATTCAAATGATAGTTTTTATAACATCACAGTGATGTAAAAAACATTTAACTGCTTTAAATATGACGCTTTATAAAAGCTGAGTATATTGTTGTGACACTCATTTTTATCTATGTTTCATATTAAGCCTTTTTTGAATTGGAGTTGTGCGTAATAATATACATGTTATCAAAGCACAAAAGCACAAGTCGTCAAAGCTACTTCAATGTTTCACTTTCCATTGAATATTTTTTCGCTGCTACATGTTATTTTTATTAATGTTTCGATGTTATCTTTTTAACGGTTTCACCTATTATATAAAATTTTGAATTTCATCAACGTGCTCGTTTAACATAAATGTTTTGTTTTAATAATGTAAAGCTTTGTTGACGCTGATCTTTTTCACGATTTAACGTGTCATTGCCTCACTTCGTTTAAAGTTTCTTAACAAATTTTTCGATTATCAACAATGCATGAATTCTATTAAAAATGAACCGTGTGTTTTGCGGCTAAATGCGAGATATAATACTTGTTACTATCATCTTTGAAGTTTTTTTCCTTAAATCTTATCATCACTGTTATTGTTGTTATAACTTCAATTGTTATTACTACTTGTTTTCTATCGTTTCATAATATCATTAGATTTATTATTATTATTATTCTTTCTTTTTTTTAACTTCGGATGATAAACGATACTCAATAATGAAAACGTCTACTAACTCTACACATGTTAATATTATCTTTGGTTTACACGGTAACATCTATAACTTTTTAATTTTATAACATGCGTTCATAAGATTCGATGTAAATTATAATCGAAGCATGAATGTAAAAGTTATCAAAACAGTTCACAATTTCATCTTTTTATATAAAATGATACGATTATCCATCTTATTTTATACAACTCTGAATATACCCTTGCGACGTTCCTCTTTTTATTTACGTCACGACATAAAAATTATTCTTAGACTGAACATTGCATACATCGAGCCACATCACCGACCATCAGAGCGTGTGGGTGTAATTTCATTATTTTTTTTAATGACAAATTTTTTCTTACTCTTAAATGTTACATTACTTCAAACTATTTTACTTTATATATGAGTTTAAGCATGAGACATTTTAGTCAAACAAAAGTTTTTATCAAATAAGTTAATCTACATTTGATTTGTTTTGATTTACTAGTTGATAGACTAATGTTATAGTTTACCCTTTTCTCTAGCATCTTGCGGGATAATATCCTAGTTGGGTGATTAATAAAAGGGATAATTACAAAAATAAACAATTGACCGATCAAACTTCATATAATATCCTTTGACTAGTTTATTTATAACAACTAGATTTAAAAGCCGCGCGTTGCTGCGGCCATGCAGGTTTGAATTTTCTGCTGCTAAACGGACACATTCTTCTAATCTAAACATTTTTAAGGGTTGAATAAAAGTTAACTTACAAAAGGCGGTTATATGACGTGATTTTCAAAATAGCCTGCTGCATACATGTTTTTATTGCATAGTATATGATGCTACAAAAGTGTATTATAATGTAGGATTGGTGTGCAGGAACTGGCATTGCGGAAGTCTGGTTTGGTGCAACTGTAGTCAACCCTTAGTCACAAAAGATAAAATTGGATGTGAACGTGTGCATGTTTACTGTTCTTTGGTCTTTTGTTTCAGGCGTGGTTCCGCACCTGCAATTCAGTTGTATAAGTGTTTATACACTGTATAATATTGTAAAAGTTATTACATGAGTGATAGTTTGGCTTTATTGTACCTTGTTCACATGTTCTTTTTGGGGTTTTTATGCATGGGGTTGCAGGTGTAGCTATTGATGAGCTGGTAGCCTGAGTGGTAGCAGTTGGTGTGGTTGCAAGTGATGATGGTGCCTCGTAAGCTTTGTTGACTCCTATTGCTTCACTTTGGTTATCGTTTTTGGCTTGGATTTCAAAGATGAAAGGCTTGTTTATTAGTTGTTTGAGTTTTGCTGGCAGGATTTTTGGGTCATTGTTTTGCTGTGTGATCACCATGTCATAGCAAGTAGCGCCCACAAGTGATGTGACGATACTGTCAAAGAAGATAGCATCTGCTGTGCAGCTATCGTCTGCGATTGTGCCAGTAAACCGGTAGCTGTGGATGTAAAGAAAGATGGGTTAGAATTTATTTTTATTTTTTATGTTGGGTGTATTTTTCCATTGTAACTTTGTATCTTTTTAATTGTAACTTACGAATATGAATGCTCATCTTGGAACCCGTGAGCTTGACAATAGTATTGGTGGCCGCTCTGGTACGCTTTGTTTGCGCATTTTATGCATGATTCATAATACCAACCTTTCCCATCACCACATTGAATCTCTGTTATCCTAGCCAAACACATGTAGGTTGTTTCCTGCTCTCATTTACATTTAAAGTTAAAACTTTTAAATGAATATGAATATACAGTATGTAAAACACTAAATTAAATGAGTTTTCTATTGGTTGTGTTTTTATTGTGAGATAACTAAATTAAATGAGTTTTCTAGAATGTAGGTGTTACCTTCTTCGCCTCGTACAACTGATTCATAATCCTAGAAAGTAGTGTGAGATTTGATTCAGCAAGTTGGTTTCTGCCTGGCGGAGATGGTATTTCATATGCCTCTAATAATATTGGTGTTTTAGTTGTTGGGAGTATGGATGGTACCTTTCATCTTGTAGTTTAACGCGTAACAAACCCTTGCCTGTACGATTGGGTATTTCTTTTGCGTCGATATAGCGGCCTATGAAATCTGCAACAACATTACGATGTTTATTTTTTTTAAGTATGACAGTTATGTACAACAAATTACAAACCTGTAAGTACTTTGTTGTTCTCGACCATGCGCTTATGTAGAGCTGAGTACGGAGCAAAGGAAAAGTAGTACACTGGTATCGTGTTGCTTTCTATGGGGATCACTGTTGTAGATCTCCCGAACAGAATCGTTGCATCGTGATCGACAACTTTACTCGATGCTCTTCCTTCTATGCAAACAAAACCCGTAATTCTGTAGCAAGTCTTAGGCCTGATGAGTTCGTTAAAGTATGTGCTGCTATGTGCATCTGTAGCTGCTTCTATCGCGTCACCCTGGAACATAAGTTTATGTTAGAGTACCATGTTTAAATGTATTTAAATAAAATAAAGTGGCAGTGTAGACATTGTAGCTTACATGTTCATCAACGAATAAGAGATGAAGTTCAAGACGTCGGTACATCTTCCATTTCTTTATTATTCTCACTTCTAGAGTTTCTGTTTTGCATTTAGGTGTGAGATCAGCTATTCTTTGAATTGACATGTCAACTTTCCTGCCTGCGATTTATTTCATCTAAGAAATCAGAATAGACAATGTTTTTTGTTATATTAGGAGGTGTATCTTCACACGATTCTATGTAAACTCTTAATGCATTTGGTGAAGTCGATCTAGAGAATGCTACATACAATTGTCCATGACCAAATACAGATTGTGGCAAATAAACACCTATCTTATTCAAAGACTGTCCTTGACTCTTGTTAATTGTCATTGCATAACAAAGCTTAATTTGAAATTGCTTTCTCTTAAATACAAATCGAAGCTCTGGATCAGTATGGGTTAGAACAATTCTAGGTATATATACTTTATGACCTGCTGCAGTACCAGTGATAACTTGTGCCTCTAGGACTCTTGGAAGTAACTGTGTTATGATTAACCGTGTCCCATTGCATAAACCAGCGCTTTGATATAAGTTTCGTAGTAAGATGACTGGGGTTCTAACTTTAAGTTTTAGTCTATGCGGCGGCAATCCACTGAAGTTCAATTCATTCAGATACTCAGTTGGGTAAAGAAGTTCAAGATCACCTCGATTTTTTGCATGTGGTAGAATGGAGTCTGTGCTTAAGTAAACGTTGCAGTCACCAGAAGACATATTTAAGACCATCGTGTTCACCAAATCTGCAGTTTCATTTTTTGGACATACAATTGCTTTTTCGGAAAGATTTGTTGACGTGGGGTTTTCAAGGGTTCCGTTGTCGTATATAAACTGAATAAGATCATGCAAACCGTGATCAGTATGAGATATTAAGAACTTTGAAGGGATTTCTATAAGTCTAGTGTCACTGGAGTTTTCTTTGTCTAATGTGCCAATTGAACCGTTTCCTACATCTAGCAACTATGATGCAAAGGCTTCCGTGTCATCAACATCAGCCGTGTTTTGCCATAACATACATTTCTGTTTCATTGGGTTATTTTTACGATACGCTTCCGCACAGTTTTCAAGTTTTTACTTTGGTTGATTTGGTTTAATTATTGCATATAGAGTCGTTCTGAGTAACTATTGACTGTGATCCTGGTTTGTTCACACGCCTCGCGGTTAAACTCCGCACGTGGATTTTGAGGGTGTGACAGTAGATGATTCAATTAACAGTGGGTCAGCTCCTTATGTCTTTAGAGTAGAAGGTCAAGTATGTCATTGGATTGGAACGTTATGTCCTCCGCCAAATGAGAGACCACGTTTCTTGCAAATGTATGTGTACGACACTGGTAATGAACTTTCAAATAAGATTTAAAGGTATATTTGAGGAAGAAGGCAAATCATCACTACTATAAAGAGTACCATAATGAAACATCTACACTATTGCGTAACAACATAAACAAAAATTAAGTTTTACAGAGAGGTAAAAGTCCCTAAAAACATAATACAAGCAAACATACGCAACTTTTATACACACTTTTTTGACTGATGAAAAGAAACAATAAACAAACATGAAAAGCAAAATGTCCAATAAACCTGAAATGTAGCATAAAACCTGTGTCAAAGCTATTAGAACCTGCAATACAGTACATAAGAGAATGAAAACCCATGTTTGAGATAATGTAGATGACATGTACAACAACAATTGTCCAATTTTAAAATGTCTCGCGACGTAACAAACTAAACAACAATGTGAGCCTGCCTCATAGTCTAGGAAAAAAAGGCCAACAAACCTTAACAGCCGCAGAAAAACTATGTCAAAACTTTAAGAACCTACAAAACAACATATTAGAAAATTAAAATCCAAGGTAAACATAATTCATTTGAGCGTTACAACAACAATTGTCCAATTTTAAAATGTATTGCAACGCAATAAAAGAACATAAAGCTACCACACCTAGCCTAAATATTAGTAACAATGAGTACCCGCACCCATCAAAATATCACCAAACAAAACATTTAAGGAATCCAAACATGTAAAAGAACGCAACTGGTAGGAAATTGCATGACTTAATCCTTGCACATAATCTATATAAAAAGAAAGAACACATAGATATATAAAGGATACTATTGCTACCAATTCGACCATAATCAAACACCTCAATAACCATAAAGTATCCCTAACAAACTATTTTTCTTTTCAGTTACATAAACACAAACACAACAAAATAACAGTAAAAGTAAAAAAACAATCTGCATGTATTAATTTAAATTTATTTATTTGGCGTAAATATGATAAGTCTCCTATTTTCTATTTTACCTTGCAACCCCTCTGTTGTAGATTTATGTTTCAAACTCCTCATCAACTGAATTCACCCTAAACCAATCAAAGCAAAATTCAAAATTTTTCTGGTTTGCCACCATTTGCATTTACAGTCCAGCGCCCTCATTCAATCCAAGCAAGCAGGTACAAAAAGATTAAACCATTCAAATCATTCAATCCAAGCAAGCAGGCACCAGAAGGTTAAACCATTCAAATCCATAAAAATCAACTTTTATAAGGTTTCATATACAATATAAAAAGGATACAAGTTGAATAAGCCGTTCATCAAAAATTGGAGGTACAAAGTAAAGAAACCACACTCACAATCACTTAAATTGAGCCAATGAACACCCCGACTAACACTACCAAGCAACAATACCGTGAAGATACTCATCCACGACAATCAAAAGCTGCAAACGAACAACTATACAGACCGCAATCAACAAAAACCCAAATATGGCAACATGTTGAACCGCATACAAACCCAAAATCGGACCGAACTTAAATCCTCAAAACCGAACACAACATACATTTAGAAAACCGGAGCCCAAAATTAAAAGGAAACCACACATACAGTTCAAAATAGAACCAAGAAAAAGCAAATCTATAGCGGAGCGAAGTTCGTTAAAAGATCAGATGCAAGAAAAACTAACCTCAAGTGGAGCAAAGGTTGTTATTGTGGAGTATCTGCAAAAACAAACCACAAAAGTCACTCATGTAGGATGAAAATTCAAATACACGTCATAGACACGTGTCGACAAAGGAAAAGCCCAAAAAAACACCTCCCTGAGCTCGAATCGACACCATTAATAAGAAACTTCGGTTTCTTAACCCATCTTCGGTGATAGAAACCGACAAACACCGTGGAAGCACAACTGCCGGCACCGACCTATTGGAGCTCCGGCAAGCGGTAGAGAAAAAAAATAAGCTCGCTTTCAAGACACGTACCCTATGCTTTAGATTTTGTAATGATTTCAAGGACAATCACTGTGGTAACTACATCAACAGCTTGTATCATGAGCTTTGCCTCAATGATTGTTTTCTGTAAGAACCTCTTTGCAAGTAATGAAATTATAGTGGTCAATGTATAAACCCAACAAAACTCACTGTAATTACCGACATAGCATATTAATATATATTATAATAACCATTGACACTAATTTGATTGTAACTCTTTTTTTTATATAAACACTCTTTTTACTTTCAAACTTTTACTTTTCCTCCCTTCTAAATTTAAGTTCTCTAATATTAAAAAATAAGTTCTAGTAATTTTAAGTTTTATTAACACTTAAAAACATTAAGTTTTAAATTCAAACTTTTGTGGTTTTTTTATATTTAAGTTAGTTAAAAGGTTTTGTTTTACAAATACATTTCTAGTTTCTAAATGTGGTCTTTTTTCATTGGTTCAACTATTTTTATATTAACTTAACTAGTAACGTGAACCCGTACTTTGTCGCGGGTTGTTAAAATTTATAACACTTGATTTTGGTTACGTATACATTAGTATTCAATCCGTTGATATGGATACAAATTATATTGACAACTTTATTTAAAAAAAATCATGTCAAAGAGTTGATATAATTTAGCATGTCATAACGAAAATTTTAGATTTTATAAACAATCATATTATTATGATTATAAAAGAAAAATGATATAAGATTCATAAACTTGAAACAGTTTTAAGAGCTTATATATTTTTAATTTGATGAGTTGTATATTATTACACATTATTACGTATTACTAAATTGTTTTTATTTTGTTAATAAATATTATAATTACTTTAAATACTATTATTATTATAATGATTTTAAATACTATTACTATTATTATTACTATTATAATTGTCATTATTATTAAAATCAATGAATTCATATACATTAAAAAATAAAATTAAAATCCACTATAATATTACCATAGTAACTCTATAGGTGTATTCAGTTCAAGATAAAATTATTATTTTGACATCCTAAAATGTTTTATAAAAAATATAGATGATATAGATATTCATTATTACTTTCTATATGTTTATGTATAATGAATTGACTCGCGTGATGCGCGGGTGCTACTAAGTTTATTTTCCGACCAGCCTTAAATACTGAATATATTATTATTATTATTATTATTATTATTATTATTATTATTATTATAACTATTAAATATTTGGTAAATCGTATTTAGTTAATAATTTAATACTTGATTTAAATAGTAAAAATATAAATGAAAAATATAAATATATTGTTAATTTAAATTATTATAAATAAAGTAATACTTAATATAGTGAATTTAATCATACGCATTAACTCATGTATTAATTAGAATAAATTTATAAAATATGGACAATTTAGGGATACTTGTATAAAACACTTGGACCATGTGTTTAAATAGTTGTTCTAGTTGTGTTACAAAAATAATAAATTACCAATCTACACATGAGTTTTGTATTATATAATATTAACTTCAGTCAAACAATATAAATTTTAACGATCACTAGTCAGATTAATCAAACCTAATGAAATCAAAGATAATAAAAATTCAAAATATATGTGTATATCTAGTATCTAGTCTAAAACAAAATGAGAAAATAGTATTTCTTTTGTTGTAGATTTATAATTCTAATAAAACTTAAAAAAATTAATAAATAATATATGAAGCTTAAACACTAAATTTTATGAAATAAAAGTTTAAAGTTTAAAGTTTTTTACCCGACCATCCCGTGCGGTTCACCGATGTGATCAGAAACAACAAAATGTTATGGATTTTATGTTCTATATGAAACAAAAATACAACAAAACTATTTATTAAATTTTAATACGTTTTTTCACTTTTTATAAATAAAAATAATATATAATTATCTTTGATATTTTATCTTTAATATAAAATTTTATTTTTATTTATCGTGAGTTCTCATAATGTCTTTTAAGTTATTTTTAATTTTAAAATTTTTAAGTAAATGTTTAATTATATTAGTAATTTAATAGTTAATATATTTTATTGTTGTTTTAAAGGTGGTTGGTTATCTCCATGATTAAGTGGCAAAACTTAAAACTTTAAGGGGTGAAAGTGAATAAAAAATAAAGATGAAGGATGCATAAAATAAATATGAATGGAAACTAGGAAAATGGATAATGGCGACGAAGAAGTCAAATACCTCGTTGGGTGGCGAGATATACTTTTCAGCGAGGATTTCATTTGAAATCTCGCGTACGTGGCGGGAGGTTTTAAAATGGGCGAGGAATACACCCAAAATCTCGTTCACGTGGCGAGTTTTTAAAAACAGACGAGCAGTACTTATAAAATCTCGCTGACATGATGAAATTTAAACATATTATACTATCATGTTGGTTAGATGATTTAATAATTACTTTTTTCAATGATTAGTTTGGTAAAGATGATGAGTAAAATGTCTAGTTTAGTAATTTTCCCTCAATAAAATCATTTGTTGTTGATTTTTTTTATTTATAGGGTTAATTTTAATTTATTTGACTTGTGGGGCAAATAAAAAAATTAAACACTAGGAGTACCTGTCGGTCACACCAGCGAGTTCTCCCCAAGTCCCATCACTGCGAAGAATCCCTACTGCCAAGATCTGCCAATTTTGTCATGTTCTTTAGAACCCGCCGATGACACTGGCGAGTTTTGCACCACCATTAATGCCGCCCATGAACCCGCCAATGGGGAGGGCGGGTAGTTGATTAGGGTTTGACGTGTTTATTTTGAAGCCATTTATTAAAAAAATACTTTTCTATTATATAAACCATCTAACCATTCTTCACAATACACAGCAAACTCACATTCTTTATTTTTCAACAAACGGCTTTCATATTCTCTATTTTTCAACAAACTCACATATTTGATTCCACGACGAATTGGGGTGTTACATCGGGTTCTTTGAATACAGAATTGTTATTTTTGGTTGGTGAGCATAGACCTGCTCATTATTTTCAGAATCCAACGAGCGATGTCGGTGTCTTGCGTCCTAGACGGGGGGGATACCAATTTTTGGAGACTCATCAAACAGAAGCCTATACCCAGTAATTTTATGTCTTATATAAGGATGACGGGTTTTGGTGGTATTATTGATTGCGGTTACCATAAGCTTGATGGTGGTTTGATTACGACTTTGGTGGATAGATGACGGCTTGAACCCACATGTTTCATTTACCTGTGGGAGAATGCACGGTAACCCTTCAAGATGTTCAAGTCTTATGGTGTCTGCAAGTTGACGGTGATACAATTACTGACACTAAAGTGGTGATGAACAAAACTAAAATAATATATTTGTTCGGGCGTTTGACAGGTTGTTTTCTTGATCCCCATCGTATAAAAGGTTTAAAAATAAACTTAGTTTTCATTTTAAAAGAAATAGAAAAAGATTTCTCTAAAAATGCCTCTATTGAGCAATGCCAGCAGCATGCTCGATTAATAATATTATACATGATTGGGGCGACTTTATTCCCCGATCATCTTTCAACTGGCTGCATGTTAATTTGTTAACACATGTAGAAAATTTAGAAGAATGTGACCAACTAAGTTAGGGGAGTGCCACTTTAGCATGATTGTACAGTTAGCTATGCAAAACAACAAAAATAGCAGCTACTCATGTTAGTGGACCATTATTTCCATTACAATTATGGGCTTGGGAAAAGTTACCTACCCATTCTCCGATTAATGACCGTACTCTTGACCCTAATACACCATACGCATTACCATATGGTGCAAGGTATGTTAAAATCATGTAATAAATGTTATTCTATTTTTTTTGAATTTATATTTATTAATTTTATTTAACCGATTTTTGTTTTGAATAATATTTAAAGATGACAGGGTGAAAAACTAAGCTATATTTCAACCACTCTGAATTGCTTGACCGCATATAGATCATCATTATATTCGATAAATAATAACATGGTATTAATTTGTTATTATTATTAATCATAAAATATATATTATGACAAGTTTAACAATTTAAATTTTGATTTTGTATTAGTTTAACTGAAGGCCTTATGATGAAATTATTCACTGTCTAACTGAGATTTGTAGAAGTGGTAATTTATGTTGGAATAGTGATACATTTCTCATTTTTTGAAAATATATTAAGCTACACAACGCGAGCAGAGTAATGAGGCAATTTGGCATGATTCAAATGATCCCTAGAAGGTTACCAATGACATAGAAGGAACATGTTCGACTTCATAATATATCGTGTAAAGGGGGAGAAATAGTAATTGGGCACATAAACATATTGTGTATATCCAAGCGTGGCATAATCAACATACTACTATTGTGAATGGAACCTACACAAATTCCACTGTTGCTTCAAAAGAATACATGTTATTGGTATATGGATCGTATAGTTAGATTTGTAACGAACCCGACCCATCAAGGCCCAAATCCGCATAGGTTCTAAAATGATGGACAAAATTTGACAATTATGGTATTGTTGTTGTTGTTGTTGTTGCCGTTGTTGTTGCCGTTGTTATTGTCGTTTTTGTTGTCATTGTTGTTGTCGTTATTATTGTCGTTGTTGTTGTCGTTGTCGTTTTCGTCGTCGTTTTCATTGTTGTTGTCGTTGTCGTTTTCGTCGTCGTTTTCATTGTTGTTGTCGTTGTGTTTGTCGTTGTCATTGTTGTTGTCATTGTTGTTATCAGTGTCGTTGTTGTTGTCGTTGTTGTTGTTGTTGTTATTATTGTTATTGTTGTTGTTGTAGATGCAAGGAATGAGTCCATTTTCTCAAATGGCTGAGAATGAAACGGTTAGAAACTTGGCGAGCCACTATTTGGATTTTTCACATGCTGATTATGGAGGTTATCTACCAGCCCATATGATGGAAAATCCAGTTCAACTTACACTTGTCACTCAACGTTTACATAGAAGGAGTAGAGGACGAGAACGAGGAATGGCTGGCGAAGAAAATATAATGGAACAACAAAATATGAGCCAACAAAATATAAGAAACCAAAACTTTCACATGGGGCAAAACTTTGAATCACCACAATTTACCCCTTCCTTTCAATATAACTTTTTATGAGGGTAATTCAAGCACTCATTTTCAAATGGGCACACAAAATTTTGGTGAGGCGGGTTCGTCTAATTACTCATCCCCACAAACAAATTTTTAAACCTTTTTGACACTACTAGTACATTACCATATTACCCTTAATTCCAAGAGACTGGTGATGTTGTTGCTCGATTTTCAAATAATCCATCAAATCGATTGGACTTAAATGATGAAACAACCGAGACAGATGAAGATTTCGATGCTCCTAATCCTAATCAGCTTTCACAACGATTTTAATTATTGTATTAATGTTATAATTATTGTATGTATGTTTTAATTATTATATAAATGCTATGCAACTTTTATCAACCAAATATTTTACCTGATTACTCATGTATTATATAAGAACAAACACAATAAACATAAGTACTAAATAAACACAATAAAAAGAAGTAGTTAATAAAAAAGTTCAAACATCACAAGCACAAAATTACTAAAACAATAATAGATAAATAATTATGGCCTCATGGTTGTGAGTTTTGACACGTACTCATGTTATGACCCGGTTGTCTACATATGGAACATTTACTTACAACGGGTTCATCTGGATGATAACGAACATCCATCTCGTTATGTATCATGCGAGTGCGTCTCCTACCTCGTTTTGTTGTAACCTTTGATGGGTCTACTCTAATCCTCCATCATGGGTCTGTCTAGTAATCAGGGTGACGAAGTGGGTAAAAATGACCACTATACTGATTTTGATAAGCTGTAGTAGTGTATACCTCATGCACAGTGTAAAAAGGTGACATACCCCTGTGTTGGCAAACAACAATCGCATGTGAGCACGGGAATCTTAGCATTTGCCATTTACCACAAGTGCATGTTCTATCATTGAACTCCAAAGTTTTAATATTTCCACCAGCTTGATTATTATTTATCTTTGACAAAACCCTGTATCTTGCCTAGTGGTGATCAAAATCGGTTATGATATGTTGTTGCCCAATAAGATCACGGGATTCAAACAAACGCCATAAGGGGGGGTAAACTTGTGTTGCAAGTTGTTGCAATTTCCTGGTGTTTTTTATATTGCTCAACTATTTTCTCAAACGTGCATTTAATAATGGCTTTAACTGGCATAAGCCTTACTCCCCGCAGTGTGTTCTTAAAACTTTCATAAATGTTTCTCGATAGGTTACCCCAACG
>BJCM01000665.1:0-39888 GCA_018326385.1 Flaveria bidentis | reverse complement strand
TATATAAAAATACTTGAGCATAAAATTCTATATAAAAATATTTGAGCATAAAATTCTATACTTGAGCATAAAATTCCAATTCAAATTCCAACAAATTCCATGAATTAAATACACCGATTTTATAACACCTTTATTAAGTTTCCTTTTGTAGAAAACAATAACAGGTCTCAATGATCCGCTTCAAACGACGTCGTCAAAGGGGGTACATAGGACATGCCGATACTACAACCACGCGCCTACAGACATTCGGTTTGTGTGAACTCCTTTCATGTACAAACAAAACAGAGATGTATTTCCATTTTTACCCTTTGAACATTAACACTACCCTTTTATAAACCATAAACTATCGAAGAAGTACCATTTACCCCCTTAGAAACTTGCAACTTTTAAAGGGTAAATACTACTTTACATTTACCTCTTAATTTCTTACAAAAATAATTGACGGTTAAACTCATTGTTAAAAGCATTTAAGTAATAATAGTTAATACTAGCCAAGTATCTAGATATTATACTACAATGATAACATCAAGATCTCAAACATATATAACTTATAATAAAAGAACGGTTTTTTAAGACACGTGTTATCATTCTAGCATATTAAATGATACGTGTTATTATTTTAGCATATTAAATGACACATATCATTATTCTAGCATATAAAAAATAATTTCCCGCTTCTCTCTCATAATAAATACAAAAATAATTAATTTGACTCTCCTTCTAACTAAAATATGTTTAAAAAATATATTTATACGTGTGTTTATTTTCTCTCTCATATTAAATGATAATTATTGTAAATAAGTATACTAAACTATTAAACATTTAAAATATAAATGTAGTTATTTTAATAATTTATTAAGATTAAATATAGATTAATAATTTCAATTCATTATGTGTTATAACTTTTAAATATTCATTATATTTTTATTTTATTAATATTTTATTTTATTTTTTAAATGTTATTATATATTAATGAAATAAAAATATAATGAATATTTAAAAGTTATAACACATAATGAGTTGAAATTATTATTCTATATTTAATATGTCTTAATAAATTATTAAAATAACTACATTTATATTTTAAACGTTTAATAGTTTAGTATACTTATTTACAATAATTATCATTTAATACGAGAGAGAAAATAAACACACGTATAAATATATTTTTTAAACATATTTTAGTTAGAAGGAGAGTCAAATTAATTGTTTTTGTATTTATTATAAGAGAGAAGCGGGAAATAGTTTTTTTTATGTGCTAGAATGATGATACGTGTCATTTAATATGCTAAAATGATAACACGTGTCATTTAATATGCTAGAATGATGATATGTGTCTTAAATTTTTTTTTTATTATAGATTATAGATTTAAAAAATAAAATATTCATAAACTAATGATTTTAATATGCTTATTTTTTCCACCCATGTGATACATGAGCTCTAACCTAGTAAAATAATGATAATAAGATAGAAAACAAATGCCTTTGAATTAAAAAAAGATGGATATGTGAAATGTACTCACCTTTTTTTTATAAAAAATAAGTATTAAATACACGTGATTGTGATATTTATAACAAAATATTTTCAAATTTTAATGCTCACAGAACATATTTGTTTTTATCCAAAGTAATAAATTTTGACAAACGTTTTTTTGGCAACATATACAACTAAAACTATTTATATTCAGCAATTAAACTTCAAAATAATAACCTAATATGGTAATATATGTGTTACTGGATTCTGTAAAGGTAAACACATTTTACATACAAGGATGACTTAGTGTGTGAAATGATAGATCACATCAAAATACATCTATATAAACACTAATATTAATACACACAATTATCCTTAATGCGACAAAGGTTTTTTTTTGCAACATACTTATAAAAACTAAAACTACAATTCAACAATTAAACTTCAAAACAACAACCTAATATGATAATATGTTTTCAAATATTTGTAAAAGGTAGATACACTCTACAACGATGACTTAGTGTGTAATAGATAGATCACATAGAAATACATATATAGAAAATATATAGAAGTACCAATATTAACACACGATATCTTAATATAAAAAAACCAATACATAGGTTGGTTTGGGCTCAACTTGAATCAAACTTAACTTCGGTTAGGATTTTGCATCCAAGCATGTTTCGTTTTTCGGATTTCATGATAAATTCAATTGTCTTTATGTAATCATTATTGTTAATACTAAAAAGGAATCATAACTAAACAATATCCAGATGTTCAAATCAAAACACATTATAAGATTATAAATATAATATAAACACCAGGAATCATCGCAAGATGAGCCATCAATATAATCCTTAGACGTATTTAAGGAAACACAAGTTTGATCCTCCTTGTGTAGGGCTGCAAACGAACCGAACGAACACGAACAAGGTCTTGTTCGTGTTGGTTCGTTAAGAAATAAACTTGTTTATGAACTGTTCACGAACACTTACCGAAAGAGATTTATTGTTCGTGTTCGTTCATTAAGAAAACGAACATGTTCATGAACTGTTCACGAACACTTACCGAACGCAAATGAACACAAACAAAAGCAAACGGACACAAACAATTGTTCATGAACATGACGAACACAAAAAAACTCATCAACACAAATGTATACAAATTATTTTAGATTTATTTTAGAATAAAATTTATATTTTTTATTACAAACATCACACAAAATCAATAAAAATAAATAAGTAGTTAACATAAATATCAAAAAATACTTGATATAATAGTCATAAAAATAATTGACACAATAATTAAGAATATAAACGAACACCTTAACGAACATAAACGAACACATTATCGAACGTTCACGAACGAACATTTACGAATACATTATCGAACGTTCACGAACATAAATGAACGAACGCGACTTGTGTTCATGTTCGTTCGTTTAACTAAGCGAACGAAATTTTCTTGTTCATGTTCGTTTATTTACTAAACGAACGAACATAAACGAACTTCCCGCCGAACGATTCACGAACTGTTCGCTAAACGTTCAGTTTGTTTGCAACCCTATCCTTGTGTACATGTTGTGGTGGCCGGCCCATGACAATGACCGTAACATCTGAGGCTTATGCAAATAGCGTAGTGTGAATTATGAAGCAAAGATCGTAGCCTAACACAATGTTATACAGGGTTACAATTGTCATAGATTACAAGTCAAGGGAGCAAACCTACAACTTCATAAAAACGTATCAAGAAAACAAAATTCGTATAATGGCAGCTTGAGGAGAGAGAGAGAGAGTATTGTAGAGAGAGAGAGAGAGAGATTTGTAGAGAGAGAGAGAGAGATGGGTAAAGTAGGCGGAGCAACGCCGGCGAAGAGGAAGAAAGGGAGACCATCGATGGTAGATCTAAAGAAACGATCACAACAACAACAACAACAATTGCAAAATCACCAACAATCGCATCGGAGATCCACTCGCCGGAACCCTAACTTCGACGCTGCCGTCGCCGACGATGCATCTGCGGATGAAGACGATTACTATGAAGATGATGATGACGATGAAAGGAAAGAGAAGAAAGTGAAGCTCGTTGTTCGTTTGCCCCAATTGAAGCAACAGCGGCAGTTAGCTCGATCCTCATCGGTTAATTCGGGGTCTTGTGGCTCTGATTCGAATGCTGATGATGACAATCGCAAAATTAACTCCGGATCTGGTTGTGTTTCTACTCCTCATGAGGTAATCTGTTCGCAAAAAGCCTAAAAATTTAGGGTTTTGTGGTTAATTTTAAATCTGTAATACTCGAGTGCCCTAATTCTAAAATTGGTAAGCACGATGATAAACAGTAAAGAACAGGGGTTTAGCTGTTTAAGAAAGTTCAAAGATTTCAAATCTGGCAAAATCGAGGACAAATTCAGATGGGTTTTTTATAAAAATCTGATTTTTTTTTCGTTTGGGTGTATATATTCGCGCGTAATTTGGAAGTTAGTTTTTTAAATTATAATTTTCTTCTGAAATCGGAGACGAAAGTCAAGATTTTGACTTCATATTTGCTTGCAGTAAATAGTGAGATAACTATAAAGTCTGAAAAATGAAAATATAGATATATGTGTTGATGTATGTAAAGTTTTATGTTTATCTTCTATTTTTTATGAAATCTAAAAGTTTTAAATTTTCAAACTTTCTGTTGCTGAAAACAAAATTGTTATTTTCGAAACTTTATTGTGGATGATGATTTCTGGTTAATATGTTCAGTCTGTATTATTATAAGCATAACAAAAAGAACATTTATCCACCATCATGCCCCTGAAAAAGTTCATATTTGTCACTTATTAATGGATATTGCTCTCTGTTATTCTTTCAGTTCACCTGTACATGCCACCTGGCTGGTGATTGTTTCTTATCTTGCTTGCTGATACTATATTGACTTTGACTGATCGTTTGACCATGGTTTTCTTGCTGATGAATGTTTGATGTGTTTGTGTTTGTAGGACGAAAAGGTTGCGAAAGCGATGGAGACGGAGACTCTTCATGGTAATCAGAAACCCTTTTGTTCTTGTCTTTTGTATATTAAAACAACATGTTGTTGGGATGTTCCCAGCATTTAGTTTCTTTGGTTTTCATTTTCTTGATGTCACCATTTAATATGTGGACAGGATCACCATTGGAGACTGGACCCACAACACCTTTGCCAGACAAAAAGTTGTTGGTGTTCATTCTTGATAGACTTCAAAAGTGTGTATTCTTTTACTTTCACTTCAATGAAAAGATAGCTTATTTCTTGTTATACAGTTGATTTGCTAAAATAGCTCTTTGGTTTATCTCCAGGAAGGACACTCATGCGGTGTTCTCTGAACCAGTTGATCCTGCTGAGGTGATTTGTTGAGAAAGATTGTGTTATTGATCTAGACTGTTTGTTACAGTTCATCACTGATATTGGAAATTTTGTCTGTGTAGCTACCTGATTACCATGAAATTATTGAACAACCTATGGATTTTGGCACTGTCAGGAGCAAACTTGACAAGGGACTTTATTCAAATCTTGAAGAATTGGAGGTTGGTCCTTGGTTGTTTATGCTTGAATTTATGGTTTAATTCCAAGCTTCCAATCAAGTCATGGGACTGGATTTTTTGTAGCCATTCTGTTATAGCAATCGGTCATTTGATTTGAGTTAAATGTTTTGCTGTTAGCAGCATGTTTTATGCAAGCAGGAGAGATTTTATTTACTAGAATTAAGATACTAGTTTGTATGAATCTTATTCCTCTGTTATTTAGTTACCAGCAATCAAAAGGCATATTGATATCTGTAGTATATTATTTACATAGGGAAAAAGGATTACATGATACCTTTTAAGAACATTTTTAGAGTTTTTAGATAATATCTGATTCTGTTATAGAAAAAAGAAGTTTCCTTTTTATGTCATCGAGTCATCATCTACTCCTGCATTTCATCTCGCTATAAATAAGGAAAATATTACGGTTTTAACATTTTCAACAGTGTTGCTTACACCATCTTGTTTTCTTTTGATGTGTACAGGCAGATGTGTATTTGATATGTTCTAATGCAATGCAGTATAACTCATCTGATACCGTTTTCTTTCGGCAGGTAGGCTTCACCTTTTGTTTCTGGCCAAATAATCTATATAAAAAGTAATATGTTTTTATTTGATTAAATTGTTTAATTAGGCGAGAGCTATACAAGAGTTGGCAAAAAGGGATTTTGAAAATTTGAGACAAGAGGGTGATGATGGTGAGCTGCAACCAAAGGTAGTGAAAAGAGGCAGGCCTCCAAGTAAGCACTTGAAAAAGCCACCGGGCAGAACGGCAGTGGATGTTGTTGGTCCTGAGTCTACCTCAGGCGCCACTGCAGCAAACACTGTTGACAACACAAACGAATCTACTCCTTACAATCTAAGACGTGGACCCATGACTTATAAGAGCTACGCTGACGGTTTATTTCCATCACATCGTACCCGTAATGGTGACCAAAACTCTGAGCTCTTATCAGATTGGAATGAAGAATTCCCAGGTTCTTATAACCATCTTTTTACTGATTGTAACACTTTTGAATTTTGATAATCTTTTCGTGTGTTCTTTGTAGTCTAAAAATAATTTAAAAAAAAGAAGCTTAAAATATCATTTACTCCCTCCACCTCTTCCATAGTTGGTGCCAAATGCTTTACTTCACAAGCTACTAAACTTTCATTCTGTTAACTGATTGAAGTCCCCTAAATTTTGACTTGAGTAATTTATATATGAGGATCCAAGTATGTGATTCGTAATTTCTTTTCATTGGGGTATGGTAGTGAAAAGACCAAATTTTAGTAAAAATTCTTATCTATTTTGTCTTCAAATGCCCATGATTATGTTTCATTGCAATTTTGGTTTTACTGCATATCAATGTCCTAAACTCTTAACTTTACTTCTATTAAATATTTTTATTTATTAATTAGTTTTTTTGAATGTGCAGCTCGTATTAAGAGGGCTGACATGAAATATGGGAACAAACATTTTATCATAGATGAGAGCAGGCGTGATACCTACAAGCAGTTTCATCCTTTGAATTATGCTAACACAAATTCTCTTCTAACTAACTTTGGCGGGGAAAGGAAGCAGTTATTAGCGGTATGCTTCTTTGAAACCTCTGTAAGCTAAATGCATATCATCAATTAATGTAATGGTGCAGACAATGGGCAGATGAGTTGTCTATCAAAAACTTCTAAACATAAACTTATTGCCTCATTACTTATGGTCAGATTATTTAAAGATATGATCTGTTTCTTTCTCTAGTATTGCTTTTGTAATCATAATCAACTCAGTAAATTAATTTTCTGAAAAATAAACAAACATGGGTTTATGGGTCAACCCAACTTGGTCCCCGACCGGTCCATATGGATCCTTACTAAAAAGGACTTTTGTCACTCAGCTGTGACCTGGTGGCACGTCATCTTGCCCCCGTAGATTACTGTAAACTGTGTTGATTTTTCCTATATTAATGCAGGTAGGTGTTCATGCTGAACATGGTTACTCGAGAAGCCTGGCACGATTTGCTGCTAATATGGGCCCTGTTGTATGGGAAATCGCTTCAAAGAAAATCAAGAAAGCTTTGCCTCAAGGTGTCACATTCGGTCCTGGTTTTGTTGGTGAACCCGAAGCTGTCCCACCTACATCTTTTTTCCCATCTGGAAACTACAGTTACACCCCCAGGTTAACCAGTGACGATATTCAAAACAAATCTGAAGCCCCATCTACTTCAGCACCAAAAACTGAAGATTCCGAGGTAAAGACCAATAAAACTTTAACCCACAATGGTAAAAACGGTTTCATCGATGGGTCGGGAAGCAACCTTTCAAAACCAGAGACGTTACAAGCACACGGTGCAACGGGAGACGCACAAGGTACAAAAGGTGAAACGGGTAATCCTGGAGAACCGACTAGGCAACAGGTACCATCATTGAACCATAGCCCATTTACAGTTCCGGTTCCAGCTGATCTAAATGTAGGGATTCAGGGACCATCTGTCTCAACAGGTTATGTAGGACTCAGAATTGGTTCGCCTCAGCAACCGGATTTAGCATTGCAGCTCTGACTCTGTGCCGGCTCTTGTCGTGTTTGGCGGCTAAGGCAGTTGCAGGTATGTGGTGTCGTAATGGCAGTTAAGGTGGTTGCGGGTATGTGTTGTCGTAATGGTGGTTTAAGGCGGTTGCAGGCATGTGGCGGCGGTAACAGATGCAGGTTAGTCTATAGTGTAGGGAAACTGTGTACAGATTAAGGGCCTCTTTGTAACTTTGGACTCAAGATTGATTGGAGTATGATGAACCTGAACTAGAAATAAAAAAAAGGCATTGTTTTTGTTCTATTTTGGGTTTGTTGGTTATTATCTGTTTCTTATAAGTTTAGATTGTGGAAAAGGTATGTACTGATCATGACATAAATTACTAGGCTGGGATTAATTGTTATTGTATGCGGTGAACTTTTGAAAGTTTCACTTTAACAAATTCTTCAATATTTATCTTTAAATGTATCTTACATTTTAGGTAAGATTTTTCTGCATATGTGGAGTTTGAATGATGTTTTAAATATAGTAAAACCTATGGGTGACATATTTGTACAATTATACATTTTTACAGTTTGGAAGAGAGGAAGATGAACAGTCAAGGTGGACTGAAAATCTTTTAAAGAAGATGATGGCACTTTTTGTGAAGATGTTAGTGCTTTGCAAGATTAAAGGAATATAAACAATGTGTATGTGACCCAAACACAATGAAAATCAATTTCAATATGTTTTGTGCGCTTATGTGTTAGTGAATTGGTTGTAATTTGTAAGATAAACAAGATTGACGTCATCAAAACTGACAATAGATTTGCGTAGTAAAGAGCAATAAAGCTCAAGGAGAAGATTTGGAAGCCATGTATTGTTAAAAACATTAGCGACATCATGATATTAAGCTATAATATTGGAGCTACAAGTAACTGCTTAATATTTGAAGAACAAGATAATAAGTTTTCACACAAGAACGCACAATAAAACCATAAGTATCCGGCGATCTTCCCAGCCAATCATTGTCTAAATATGCCTATGATTTAAGGTGCTGAGTATGTAATGAAGAATACGCTTGTCATAAAAGATGTTTGATTTAGTAAAAGTTAAGCATTACAGAGCCTCGACAAGGTTGCGATGAAAAAGAAGGGTCCTCAACTGGAGTTCCCATTATTAAGACCAACATTAAAATTGTTGTCTACAAACTATTGATCGGTTTGCAGTTAGACATCTTTACAGGATCAACGATAATTGAATGTCTTTGATCGTACAATTTTTGAAACATAAATATATCAACTTTGTTGCAAGTAGCAGCAACCCTTGTAAAACTGTGAAAAGTACATAAGTTGGTCATGGCAAACTCCAAACTAAGTGAAGTAATCATTCAATGTAACAGATCATATGCAATGTAATAGATCATATAGTTGGCAACTATGGTATCATTTGAATACAGCAAGACACAAGTTATATTGTGGTCATGTCGATAACGATGAGTAGATGGTGACGAGTATGGTCAAGTGATATATAAGGAGATAGCTCTCATGTGGGTAGTAAACTGTTGATAACATGAAGTCTTCTTAAGACCATATAAAGACTGGTCATGGTAAGATAATCAATGTTGATAACATGATCTCAAGGTTAAAAACCATTAATCTTCTTAAGACCATATAAAGGCTTCATGCATACAGAAACTGTAGGTAACATGATCTCAAGGTTAAAAACCATTAATCTTATCGGTTGTTTTAACATCCACCCTTAGATTTATTGTTCTAAACATCATCAAGCCCGGGATTTCTAAAAACAAACTCTAAGTTTTTAATGCTTGTTGTCTCAAAAATAAATACTAGCAATCAGAAAAAACGAAAATAAAACTTCAATTTTTGAAAATAATTTCGAGGGAAAGCATATCCTCCTACTTTCAAGATATTCTTTTTCCTTTGGACAAATATTAAAAAATTAAAAATAAATAAAGCACTTCTAAATTGAAACCAGTGGAGGCAATAAGTAACACTTTATCTTTTATCACAAAAGTTGTCACATTTTCGGGAAGGAATGGAACAATATTTAGTTACCTAATTATTTAATGAGGCCATCACAACAGATACTCTTATCTTTTTTTCAAATAATTGTTACTTTTTATTAAACAAACAAATTTGAATATGTAACCGAATTAGTAAAGAGAATAGAACCAAATTAGTAAAGGTACACGAAAGAAAAATACGGGTAATGGACCACATATATTTAATGGTTAAAATTAGTACGATCAATAAAATTATAACTAACAAAAAGTAATATATGGTTGTAAGTTGTCACGGATAAAGAGGATATATGATTTTCAAGTTTGACATTCTCATTTAAAGTACTTTTCGTCATTTTTTTGTAATATTCTATATCTTTAATCATTTAATGTACTTGAGTACTTTTATAAAATAACACTCTGGGATCCAAAATATAATTAATTTCCTTTGAATTGCATATGATATTGCATCTAGATCTATTTATAATTATTTCATGATTTCTCTAACTCATTTACGATGATTGGTCTACATACAAGTGTTTGAATTGTTTTTAACATTGAGTATCTTATTCACTGTAGACAACAATAGTTCGTTCAAGTAATTACCATGGTACATCCTTTTACAAACTTGATTCTTTGCTTCTTTCACTATGTTATTCTTCTCTATTATAATAACGAGCAAAGTTACCCGTGTTTTGCGACAGGACCGTACGATGACATTCACGTGATCAATAACACGTTTGCGAACTTTGTAATAGTGAGAATAACATGTGCACGCACTACGGCGTGAGCGCGTTTACTAACTCTATTACATGAGTTGTAGCATATGCATTAACACGATTATCCCACGCCCATCTCGACGTCACGTGTATGATAATACTAACATAGTTAATCACGCGTTGCGAAGTGTACGAAGTTTGTTACAAGTGTTGCCTCGATGACAATATCGTCCACAATATCGTGCTAGAAAATGTATGAAGCAAGTACATTTTCTTTTTAGAGATCGAAACAAAAATATAAACTGAACAAAATTTGGTAAAATCCGGTAAAATCCAAAAAAATAAAAAACCCAAAAGATGTTGACCAATCAGAATGTGCCACGAGGCAGGTCGGTGGGCGAGCCACCGACACTCGCAAATGGGTTATATATAATACGTCAAATCACTTATATTGTTGCCGGAAACACGTATAAATAGATGTACCTATGGATCCAATGCTCTTAAACTCGCTCACGCAAATAACTTCAAATCACTTTTTTTAGCTTAACCACAACTTAAATCATATAGGACTGATGTATCAAATATCAATTAGACTAAAATGATTATTTTGGTCAAGCCTAAAAAATGAATATATTCAATTACAAACGTCAAAAGGGTCGGTAGTGAGAGTCAAAACTTTTTGAAAAAGACCATGGTAAAATCCTTATAAGATGGTTTAAGATCTAGTGTAATTTAAAAGTAAAAGAATTTGATCGTGTTAGTTGGTAATATATGAGAAAAAAAGTAACAATACAAAGGGTAATACCGTAATTTGTAGCGTGTGTCTCTATATTGCTCTTGTAGAAATGTAAAAACGTAACATAAAAATACAACGAGACTGTAAAAATCTTAAAAGGGTAACTGATAGCGAAATCCAACGTTTTAGTAATTTCTTTCCCAACATTTATTTTGAGGCCCACGTATTTATTTATCTTAATTACGTTTTAATATTTTTTCAGTTTTGACTTATTAATTATTTTAATTCATGCATACGCATTAATAAGTTAATATCGTGCTTACATTGAAATATAAATCCATCCACATAAGAAAGAATGTGAATAAATAAAATAAAAACGTACAATTCTTATCCTATATCGGATTGTCAGATTGAAAAATCAACACGTGTAATTGTTCATGCCGAAACATCAACTTTAATTCATATACATCTTTAAAACCGTGTCAATAAACACTAACTAATCTATCCAAACATGTCAAATGACTTTACATGTTACCGAGTATTATTTAATCTTAAACGTAAATAGTAAGCGTAAACAAACATGTCATAAATGGGTTAATGGGTAAACTTATTTAATCAGATAGGTTTACATGTCGATTTGTTTAACTACACCAATTAAATACCTTCACATGATCTTTTTTATAGATGGGTTAACTATTTTTAACTCAAGACTAGAATATTTTAATATGATCCGTTAATAATTCAGTTTACTTTAATACAAGAGAGTGTCGATTTATATGAGTGAGTGGATTCACACGCGGCGTATTAGGGAGTGTCGATTTATATGAGTGAGTGCTTATATATTGGGACCTTAAAAATAAAAAATTATCAACCTGATAAAATCACTTGTTTCATATTTCATAAAACTTATATACGCGGACTTATTAATACTTTTTGTAAACATGCAATTATGAAACCATATAAGAATTATTTTAGAATTTTTTATTTATCATGAGGATATATATATATATATATATATATATATATATATTTTAATTTTTAATAACGTAACAAGATATGACAAAAAACGAACAACTAAATAAAAAAAAAGATGTAAAAATATTTCGAACTATTATTATTCCATGTTAAATATAGAATGAATATACTGGTATTCATTTATATTCATTTATTACGACACGTTATACGACGGATTTGATACGTCATCTGTCACAATAAATTCCATGAATACACACACACACACAGGGCGCTAAAAGCGGTGAAACCACATTCACCATTTTCAAAGTTTGTGTTCCCATTTCGCCACTCAATTCCAAGCCATTACAACTACTTCACTCCTTAAATTATTGAAAATTTTTGTTGTTTTCCCACCCCAATTTGTTTAATCTTTAACTTTTGTAGTTTTGCGATACCAATTTGATCATTTAGTTCTAATTTAGTCAGTTTGTTGGATTTCTTTTGGCAATTCCGCGTTGATTTGTTAATTGTCCTATTACATGAAGATTTTTGTAGTTTTCGAGTAAATTTGTTCTTCTTCTGCTTAATTAGGGTTTCTGTTGGATGCTTTTGCTATATGTATGTTTGATTTTGCATTTGGAACTTCTCTAAGTGTATTATGAAGCAATTGTTGCAAATGAGCTGCTTTTCTTGCATAAAATGTTGCTCAAAAGATGTCAAGAACTATGATGGTGATATGGAGTCCAATGGATTTGCAGGTTTGAATGTTTGATAGCTGTTTTAGCTGCTTTTGTTATTGATTTTGAGTTATGCATTATAGTTGAATAATGTTGTTTGGTTGTATGTTATCTGTTGGTGTGTAGATGGGAAGGTGAGTGATTCTATGAAGGGGAAGAGGTTTAGTAGTCAGAGGGCTAATGTAGCACATAGTTTCACATTTCGCGAGCTTGCGGTTGCAACACAGAACTTTAAGGATGCTAATTTGATCGGTGAAGGTGGATTCGGAAGTGTTTACAAGGGCCGGTTAGAATCAGGGAAAGTATGTCACTATGCTGTATTCTTACTTTGATTATTGTTGCCATTTGATTTATTATCTTATGATGATTCATGATTATATGCATTTTGGGATGAATTATGCTTTTGTGATGCTTTTGAGTGTTAGATTGTGATATTGATGGTTCATTGTTGAATTTTGGTGAGCAGGTAGTTGCTGTAAAGCAGCTAAACCTCAATGGCCATCAAGGGAACCAGGAGTTCATTGTTGAGGTACTTATGTTGAGTCTCCTGCGCCATTCAAACCTTGTGACTTTGATCGGTTACTGCACAGATGGAGATCAGAGGCTGTTGGTTTATGAGTACATGCCCCTGGGTAGCCTTGAAAATCATCTTTTTGGTAAGGCTTCGTGATATACTTGTGTCGTTGATATCATATTAAATGTACACATTTTGGTTCTTAAGCTATAGAAAATGTTTGTTGTATAAACTAATTTCCCTAGAATATTTGTCAATTAGCATAGAATTTCATGCATTTGGTTTAGTTGTGATGTTTTTTTGGAAAATTCACTGCCTTCTGAGGCGATTATGGGCTCTAACCGTTTGATGTATTTGCTATGATTGTCTATTGACTTAATATTTTTGTACCATCACAGGTTTTTCATTCATTTCTAGTGCATTCACTATGTTTCTTGAATCATGCTTGCCATTTTTGACTTGAAATTTTGTTAAGTTTCAGTCTTATTGTAATTTTTAAATATTCATATTTTGTAAGATTGTGATAGCTTAAAAAGATAAATTTTAACAGTGAAGACCAAAAGGTGGTATCTTTCTACAATATTCAAATCTTTCATCTGACTATCACAGAGAAGATCTGTAAAAGATTCTGGAAAGTTTTAGATCATCCCATGGATAACATATGGCATTTGATTCTTGTGACTTCACATGATTTACAATTTCTCAACAAAAGCTAAGGAAATTAATGGGAGAATTTAACACATAACATGTTTTATTGTCAGATCTAGAGCCTGATCAGGAGCCACTGGATTGGCACACCAGACTGAAAATTGCAGTTGGTGCAGCTCGTGGCCTCGAGTATCTCCATTGCAAAGCAAATCCACCTGTAATCTATCGTGATTTAAAATCTTCAAATATATTGTTGGATAATGATTTTAAACCAAAGCTTTCAGATTTTGGACTGGCTAAATTGGGGCCTGTTGGTGATAACACTCATGTGTCAACTCGAGTCATGGGTACTTATGGGTATTGTGCTCCTGATTATGCAATGAGTGGTAAATTGACAATGAAGTCTGATATTTATAGCTTTGGTGTTGTTTTGTTGGAGCTGATTACTGGGCGTAGAGCCATTGACATGACCAAGAAACCTGGAGAACAGAATTTAGTTGCTTGGGTGAGTTGACTTTTTTACTCTTAAACACATTTTCATCGAGTGGTAGTTAACCGAATTCTGTTTAGTGGAAGACATTTGTCTGAAATCATGTGTAGTACCCAAAGGTAACGGGTCAAAATGAGTGGGTTGGGTAACGGGTCAAAATGAGTTAGTTTGATATAGCACATTCTGTACATATTTAGCTTATATGTAATTAACAAATTCTCTATTTATGAATGTAATGACCATATTTTTACAATAATGATCTGAATCCTTGAATAAAATGGTTTAGGAAGGATTATATACTTATTTCCTTTTTTATTGTTCTTTGAATCCACCTATTTCTGATTAAACACAACCCAAATCAACCCATTTTAAGTAAAAGGGTCAACTTTGCCACCTCTTATCTACCTCTTTATTTCTGATTTCTTCATTGTACAAATTATTTTTGCCCTGCATAACATCATTGAATTTATGCAGTCACGTCCCTTTTTAAAAGACCGTAAGAAGTTTGTTCAACTGGTGGATCCCATGCTGCAAGGTCGATTCTCTGTGTGTTCAGTTCACCATGTGGTTGCAGTAACTGCAATGTGTCTACAGGAGCAAGCAAACTTCCGACCCTTGATTGGTGATATTGTTGTTGCACTTGAGTATCTAGCTTCTCAGGCGGAAACTTTTGAAAATCATAAGATTTTGACTACTGTTGATTCACAACCCTCACTCTCAAAACAAGATGATGACCATGCTCGTGAGCCATCTACATGACGGTTTTTCAGTTGCTAATGAGCTTGCACCAGAAGATGCCAAAGTTTCCTCAGCCAAATAGATTCACTACAAATGTAAGCTAAAGGTCTTACAATACTAATTTTTTAATTCATTTTGACAAAAATAGATAATTGATTCTTTTTATTTTCTTATGGTCGAATAATCTGTTTCAGATGATCGGATAATCAATTTGATATTCGTATAACGTTATGATCTGCTAATTCACTATCATCCTATTCCTGGTGCAGGAATGATATGATACCTCGTTACAATGCCTTGTGGATATATCATCTACCTTCGTTTCTCCAAGTTGTATAATTTGTAAGTGTTGATTCTAGATACAGTTTTTTTATTTTTAGTTTTTCTTAATTATATTTTTGAGTGTAGATTTGTAATGATGGATTCATCTTATATGTAGATAAATATATATGGAACTACTGTTCTGTTCTTTGTCATATAACATTTTTATTTTTGAGTTTAACTCATAATGAGATAAGATCCCATTAAAGAATATGAATAGCAAACCTAACCATCATCTAATTTTGTTGAATCTTAATTCCTCAATTAATTAATACATAAATGTGATTTGTTGATCAATAAAATTTAGTTTCTTAGTGTAAGGCTAAACATTATTTTAGTGTTTTAGAAGAGAAGAGGTGAAACTTTCAAATTTCAGAGTTAATTATCAAAACTTAGCCCACTAAGGAATTAGAGCCTCCTGTCAAGTTGTTGATTTTTATACATATTTTTTTGATCTTCATACATGAAAGTTAAGTTTTATAAGAAAATCATGATTTGGACTCTTTAATTTTACTCGACAGAGAGCAAAATTAATAACATTTTATAATAACCCTTGTTGGAATTAATCTTTGTTAATTCACATAAAAAAATCAAAATCAGATCTTATACGGGTGGAGTTTTAGTTTAATTAAGAGTCTTTAAAATATTATTTAGTTAGTATGTTTATTTAATGTTTATCAAGTTGTTTTAATTCCTAGAAGGGAGGAATATTAGTAGGATTTGTTTTGTTTAGTATAAATAGGGCTGTTTGGTTGATGTTTAAGGCGTCAAATATTATGTTTTCTTTAATAAAAGTGTCGATCAATAACATATGTGATCAAATAGTTATTCTTTTTTGTTTTTCATTCTTTTCTACCTGCGTTTTGCTACGGTTTTGATTCGTTTGGAGATCACTAGTCCTTCAACCATGACTAAAGAGCTCTATCCCCTCGAAGACTCAAAATCATTTTAAGCTTTATCAAACGTGACTTGACCAGTAGACCGATTCTCCTGGTTCACTTTTCAACATCAATAAGATACTTTTTATATCAAAGAAGAAGTCCAAATGCAATTAGTGACCCCCTCCATCTCTCTCCGTATGCTATTGACAAAATTAATTTGGGTATATGTACATACAAATTTCAAACTTTGTCTTTACGATTAGATTTCATTATTTTTTCTCTTTATCATATAAGTAGTTTGTAAGTTTGTATCAGTAATTACTAAGGAAATACATTCTACTTACCGAATCAAGCATGGCAATACATCATTTTATATCAAGAGATCAATATTGGATATTTATAAAATTTACTTTTTTTGTTTTTAGATTTTATGTTATTCTTCACTAAGTTAATTTCCGTAGTTTATAGCCGCTAGTGGTTAATCACTAGAAATAGTAATTTTTTGATTCATATAATGATATTTTCAAATAATAAACTTAAATACATACCTAATCTTTACGTATACATACCTCTACTGGTAAAAAAAGAAACCCCTTAATTACAAATGGTTATCAAAAGTTTTCTTCAGCTCGACTTTTTCACTTAGTCACTTATCTACTCATGTTCTTAAAGTGCATTTAATCCTAAACTATTTGATGTTAAAATTTAAACTTTAATCTTTTTAAAAAAATCTTTAAATTTTATCACTAAACTATCAACTTAAATGTTAGAAATCGCTATTAATCACACATGCGTGTATTCTACCGATAGAGGAAGACAACTAATTTTGTATTTTAAAAAGGTAAAGTTGTATTTTTAATAATAAAATTCTCTTAAAAAATAATTAATTACCAATTAATTTAAAATAAATGTATTCTTTTTCCTGCTAGTGGTTCCAACCATCATATTTCATTTTATATATATAGACAAAACAATCCTCATTAAACCTCATTACATTAAATTAAAACAACCTTATTTCCCTCTTTCCATACACATAGAAGCTGAGTACATCAATACTAGAGATGGGAAACTGCCATCGAAAAGCTTCTAATAATCACCCAATTAACACCAAAAGCAAATCTACGATGACTGAAGAACCATGTCGACCGACAACGGTGGCCGGAGGGCGATCGTATCAGGGCGGCGACACCATTTTGCCAGAGCCAGTGGCTCCTAGGGGCCGAATAGTGACACCGAACTTAAAGATATTCACTTACGCGGAGTTAAGGGGCGCCATGAAGAACTTTCGGCCAAACAGCATCGTAGGAGAAGGCGGGTTCGGGCAAGTGTATAAAGGGTGGGTGGACGGTGTCACATACGCCCCCTCGAAGGCGGCCGGTGTTGGGATTCCAGTGGCTGTTAAGAAATCGGATTCCGGCAGCTTTCAAGGTCTTAAAGAATGGCAGGTTTGTGTTTGATATGTTGTATTCTTATTGTTGTTGTCATTTTCTTGCTCGTTGATAGAATTATATTTTACGTAATAGTTGCATGTCACAAGATGATATGTGTGACGTTTGCATGACTAGGCGATAGTTTTTTTTTAACGGTTAATAGGATCACTGACGGGCTATTGACTTATCGGATTATCGTCTTCATTATTGAGGCAATAAGCTGATACGTTTTCAAAGGAAAATTAGTACATTGAGGCAATAAGCTGATACGTTTTCAAAGGAAAATTAGTACATTAGTTTTTGAACCTGATACCACCCTAGCTAGAGAAGAAGGAAACTCACCATAACCGAGAAAACCCTCCGGTCAAACCTGAAACATTTTTTTCACGATCAGGACTTGATCAATCCAAGAATTATTTTTATTTTAATGAAGTCTTAGACTCTTGAGTTATTTCACCTTAACCTTCTGGAGTAAGGATAATTCGGGCTAGTTATAAAACATTTATGGCTCATTGCAAAATATTACATTCTTTATACTTATTCATATGCATCAATCATAACTTGATTATACTTGAAATCGTATTATACTTACGACCTGTGTAACTTTAAACGAGTAACGAGATTTATGATCAAGTTTTAAACGGTAGAAACAAGTTAGATATTGTAAAATAATAGATGCTAAAAGGTATCCGTTGGTCTGGTCTGATTAAGAAAACATCGTTCGTCGGACATGATTTGGTGTACGTATATACAGCAAAGTCAATCAGTGTATTAGGTGGCAAGATCGTACGCCATGAAAGACTGAAAGTCAGTCAGTGTCTTGCTTAAAGTCAAATAACTAATTCAACGCGTTTGAAAATTAATATTTCACTATAGTTATATTATATACTTATATTTTAGGAAAGAAAAGATAATATTAAGTTTTCTACACAAATTTCTACCTTTATTCGAATAAAATATGCGAATAATTATTTACTTTAATATTTATGTATCATAAATACTTTGAAATACATAAACACATCTTTCACTTTCTAGCTAAGAAGTAAGAGAGATAGACACTATTTTACACGTTAAGATATATAACACTGTCTTATTAAATAATCATTAAATCAGAGTTTATGCCATTTAAATATATGTTATATTTTTTATTTATAACACTTTTACATGGGACTGAATCAAAGACCATCATCATAATAGGCTTATGCCCTTGCTATACAGCTAACCCCAAAATGACTATTTGGGATGCATTTCATTTCTTAATCTAATATTTAAGGGGCATTTTATAGTCAAAAGGTCTCTCTTCTAGATAGTCAGCAGTTGACAAGTACGTGTTTGACATCTTCAAACGATATTAATTTCTCACAAAATACAATACGTCATTTGTAGTGTGTTACAAAAATTAATTTTGACATGTTTTCACACAAAACAAACACCCCCCCTCTTTTTTTAAATAGTATTAAGTTTTAGTTCTTTAGTATAATTTTTTTTAAATAGTATTAAGTTTTGGTTCTTTAGTATATATTTTTTTAAAATAGTATTAAGTTTTAGTTCTTTAGTATAAATTTTTGACCCGATAATTTAAATTTTTATATAAATATCGAGTTTGCCCCTTCTAAAAATTTTTAATTTCGTCCCGCCCCTCTTACGAGAATGTTCAAGTTCGGCCACTGTTGTTGACTAAAGACTTGCATAATATGCATACGTATCGTACTACATAAAATTACACGTGCACAAACGTATTTTATGGTAAAAAGACTCTTGTTAATTTGTAGGTGTTTAATTATATTGTAAAGTTACTAACAATTTATTAATTATCATGTATGTGACAGGCGGAAGTGGGGTTCTTGGGAAAATTTAGTCACCCAAATCTTGTGAAATTGTTGGGATATTGCTGGCAAGATCAAGATTTCCTTCTGGTCTATGAATATATGCAAAAAGGAAGCCTCGAAAACCATCTATTTAAAAGTGAGTATTTGGAATGAAAAGACATATATATATATATATATATATATATATATATATATATATATTAAAAAATAGAAATAGTTATTCAACATCTGGTTACACATTAATTTGCAACATATAAATTCCCTAGACGTACGGTGTAAAATGAGATAATCGCACAAGAAAATTGTATAATCACATAGTTATATCAAACAGTATGTTAATATTTTAAAAAATATCGAGATATTATACATGTTAAAGAGACCAAAATTCTTAAAGTTATGGTATATTTTTTCAAATAGTATGTTTTTATTTAAAAATATATATATAAAGATATCCCCTTGTTCATTCTCTCTCATGGATAAAAGGCATACATTAAATTCATAAGAGATGCTTAAAAACTTAAAATTAAGTTGTTCATCTACTTACAGCAACAATAGTTTCTATTCCACTAAATATATTATTATTTATTTTTTAAAGTTAATTATTCCTTATACTTAGTTTCATAATAAAGTAATATGTAGGAGTTAGTGTTAAATTTATATAAGTTATTTATTTATTTATTATTTAGCTGTCATTAATTTACAGAAGACACAGAACCACTTTCATGGGAGACAAGGATGAAAATTGCAATGGGAGCAGCTCAAGGACTTGCTTTCTTGCACACTACAGAAAGAAAAGTTATTTATAGGGATTTTAAATCCTCAAATATCTTATTAGATGGTGTAAGTTAAATAAATTACATAGATTTCAAACAATTATACATAAAGAAAACTAATATTGAACATTGAACCGTATAAAAGTCAAACATTGATACACCTACCTGTTGTTCTAAAAACAATAAATAAGGTGGTTATGTTTAACAGCGTCTCTTTCTTTCCCTCGTTAAGTATCATCAAAATAAAATAGAATTGTTTATATGTTTCTCGTGATTTTTTTTTTCATTTGAAATTGATGTATTAATTTTTAAACAAATAATTGTGGGCGTTAGGAGTTTAACGCGAAGCTTTCGGATTTTGGATTTTGGATTTTGGATTTTGGATTGGCAAAGTTAGGTCCGGTTAACGGAGAGTCTCACGTGTCAACAATGATAGTTGGCACCTATGGTTATGCAGCTCCCGAGTATATGATTACCGGTTAGACACTTCTCTTGTTTATGTAATAATATATGTCTGCATGGTCGGTTTGGTTCGGTTTTGACTTAAAACCGAAACCAAAAACCGATATTTCGGTTTCTAGGTTTTTAAAACCGTTCGTTTTCGGTTTTTTCGGTTTTAACTTCGGTTTCGGTTCGGTTTTTGACTTTTTTCGGTTTTACCATTTGTGCTTCAAGGTTTAGAAAAAAAATGTTTTAAAGTAATGAATTTAAGCCAAAATCTTTGGCCTTACATTATTTTGCTGATCTCTAAATATAATCTATATATTTTTATAATTTAATTGACATTAAAATTAAATGCAATACATAAAATATAAGAACAATATATTCAATAAAACATTTAATCTATCAATTCAAATAAAAAAATATATTATTCTTGAAGCCTAAATATTTAATATTTTTTAGATAAGGCAAGTTAAATAAATAACTAATAGACTAATAATTTTTATAAGTATATTCATACACCTCTAAATTTACAAGTTTGATTATATAGTTTCGGTTCGGTTTTTTCGGTTATTGTTACAAGCAAAAGCAAAACCGAACCGAAAAATTCGGTTTATAAAAAATCATCAAACCAAACCGTTGGTTTTCTAGCGGTTTCGGTTTTATCGGTTCGGTTGCGTCGGTTATTTTGGTTACGGTTCGGTTATTATGGTTTTTTGATCACCCTAATATATGATAATTTGAAGGTATTAATCATAAGTTGACAGGTTGAATTAATGAACTCCAAGAATACTTGTTTATTTATTTCTATCAAAATAATAAACTTTAATTTGAACACATTTAAAATCTGTAAGATATATAAAAGAAATTGAAGGGTACCATTTGGACATTTTATAGTGTATAATATAAAAACGAAAACGATTGTAGGGGACTGATCGGTCCCGTTTAATTTATTGTAAAGATCACACCAACAGTCCAACACCTCAACTACCCATTAATTAATATAATTAAATTTGATATTTTATTTTTAAAGTAACTCTTAATTAAAAAGGATTAACTGTATTTGATAAGAATCTTGCTTACTATCGTGTGAAGTCTTATCATATGTTTATAACATATTGTTGAGATGAAATTATAGGTCATTCATTACGTGAAGAGTGATGTTTATGGTTTTGGAGTGGTGATGCTAGAGATGATTACCGGGTTACGTGTACTCGACCCTAATCGACCTCCCTCGCAAAAAAACTTGGTGGATTGGGCTAGACCTTTCCTAACCGATATCAAGAAGCTACAAACAATCATGGATCCGCGGTTGGAACAACTTTATCCATCGCAAGGTGCAATCAAGGCGGGAGAACTCATCTTCAGGTGTCTTGATTCGAATCCCGATTACCGGCCTTCGATGGAGAAAGTGGTGGTGAGTTTACAAGAGATCAATGCAATTAGAATGAAACCGAAGCGGTTAAATATCGGTAGTAGACAGTTAACAAAACAACACCATGAACAAAGGTATGATGATCATCGTCATAAGAACTACCATCAGTCTCCTCTCCACACTAAGCAACAAGGAGTGGTGTGGGTCGATAGATCACCCGTAAGAGTGTTCAAATAGAAGAAGATCATTGAGTTACAATAGTAGTGTATTCAAAACTCTTAAGTATATGCTTTTAGGACTCAATGCATGATTCAACTAAAGGTTTTGGTAAATGGTATATATGCCTTATATACACATAGTATATGAAATGCAATTTCTAAATACTAATCACTATTTCAACATTGGTGGTCTTGATGATGGCGCGCAATTACCAGATAACTGTTTGTTATGTAGGTTCATCATAGATCTTCAATGGCGTTAGCCTTTGACTTGCTTGACTTCATTTTGATCGCATTGATATTTTGCAAACACGACACAATTTCCTCCATACAAGGCCGCTTCTCGGGCTCGGGTTCAAGACAATTGAGGATGAGCTCAGCGGTTTTATGGACAGCTTTTGAAGGGTAGTTTTGTTCCAACCGTGGGTCCATAACTCTGTGTATTCTCTGTTTATCTCTTAAGAAAGGGCTAGCCCATTTCACCAAGTTTTTCTTTATGCCATGTCGTTTAGGGTCAAAAACTCGTAACCCTGTTATAATATCGAGCATTACCATTCCAAAACTATAAACATCACTCTTGACATATAAGCGACCTGTCATTGCAAAGAATTAAACACCGCTGTTATAAATCATGTAAAAATCATACATGAAGAAGAAAAGTGCCTGTTGCGATTTCCTAGGTTTGAAGCTTTACGCATGCATGGACACTATTTTCAAATCTAAAAGCCTAAGTTTAAGAAATAACCAAGTTTCATTAGTATGTCATGTAGGTCACTCAAGTTCTCATAACTGTTTGTTAGTTGAGTGATCTAAACTATCAAGTCCAGATTCAGTAAAAGTGGGACCATTAGAACATTTTACTACTAAAACATATACTTATTACTTGCATAATGAGACATGAGAACTAACCAGTAGCCACATACTCAGGAGCCGCATAACCGCAGGTGCCAACTACACGTGTTGAGACATGAGACTCTCCATTGGCTGGGCCAAACTTCGCTAGCCCCAAATCTGAGATCTTTGCATTAAAATCCTAAAAATACAATATATAAAACTGATAACCAAATGACCGAGCCTAAAACAACAAATTGATAAAATCATTAGAGATGCGCTCATAATCATATTTGCATGTTTAAAGTGAAGTTGATTAGCTTTTACTTACCTCGTCTAACAGAATATTTGACGATTTCACATCCCTGCAAATGACATTATTTTCTGTAGAGTGCAAAAAAGCAAGGCCTTGAGCTGCTCCAATGGCTATTTTAATCCGTGTATACCATGGAAGTGCCTCTCCAAGTTCTGTATAATTGAACTTAGAAAGTAAATATGTATATTGTATTGATTATAAAATTAACATATATAAATTTTTGGTATTGCTTGTGTAGATTCAAATGCTCACTTCTGAATAGATGCTTATCTAAGCTTCCCTCTTGCATGCATTCATAAACAAGAAGCAACTTCTTATTTTCTTGGCAATATCCTAAGAGCTTAACAAGATTTGGGTGGCAAAACTTTCCCAAGAAATTCACTTCTGCCTGTCATAAAATTCACAATTTGGTTTTCTAGAGGCCAAGTATTTAATGGACATCAAATGATAAAGCTGTCTTCAAAGTCCTGATGTTTAAGCATCATACTTACATGTCATCATATAAAAGAAATGTTTTCATTTATTGAAATAATTATTGGTTAAGAACGTGTAGCATGTATAAAACAAGGTACAAGTACAATAACTAAGTATAAAAAAATGTTATATAACTCATGCATGGGTTTTGTAACATGCATCACTATGCAGCAAAAACATGTCAATGCAAGAGACTGCATATAATTAAGGTCACAGTAAAGAAACAAGCAAACCTGCCACTCTTCGAGTCCTTGACTACTTTCAGGTTTTAATTTCTTGACGGCAACAGGATGCCCATCACCAGCCTTCTGCGGGGCGTATGTTACCCTGTCCACCCACCCTTTGAAAACCACCCCAAAACCACCCTCTCCAATGCCCCTATCATGTTGAAAGTTACTTGTGGCGGTCTGCAGCTCGGAATATGTGAACTTCTTCAAGATCAGCGGTGTTGCCTCCTCACTAGGCGGAACCACTTGCTGTAAGGCAGTTGCAACACCACCACTATCAGAGCCACCTTTCTTTCGATCAGATATCACGCGCCCTACTTATAACATATGGAAACAGAATCAAACACAAGTGGCGTAAAGATGAGAACAAAATGTAGTCAAACTTACATGGAGCTTTGGTCAAGAACAATGACCATGCAATATCTTTCCGATTACAAGCCCTTTGCACACTCTGCAATGTCCATGTTAGCACTGACTCGAGCCTAGCCAGAACCATAGTCATTGTGGGTCGATCCTTTGAGCAAGTACGGATGCATTCATATGCAATTTGCCCAAATTTCTTCAGACACTTAGCTGAGACTTGTCCCCTCAAACAGGGATCAATAATTCGATTTATATTACCTCTTTTGATGCAATGTTTGGCCCATCCAGCTAGGCTGTGCTGTTGCTCGTCCAACGTAAAATCCAGAGCAGGCCTACCACATAACACTTCCAACAAGACCACACCAAATGCATAGACATCAGATTTTCTTGTTAGTCTGTGGGTGGAGAAATACTCAGCATCCATGTAGCCAAATGTACTTATGATCTGACCCGTATACACATTAGTGGTAGAACCTGACTGAGACGCTGGAGTAATTCGAGACAACCCAAAGTCTGCAATCTTACCTGCCCAGTTGTCATCCAGCAAGACGTTAGAACTCTTGACGTCACGGTGTATGACTCTACATTGAACACCTGTACCCGTATGGAGATAGTCTAAGCCACGAGCAGCACCTATGCAGATATTGAGCCTTTGAACCCATGTAAGTGGTGAAGATTTACTTCCATTGGCTCTTTTTTTGTGCAAATGATCCTCAAGACTTCCATTGGACATGTATTCATAAATAAGGATCATTTCTTTTTCACAATATCCTAGTAGAGAGACAATATGACTATGGTGAAACTTGGAAAGCATCTCAACCTCTGCCCAAAACTCGGTTGCCCCTTGACTGGAATCAAGATTTAACCTCTTGATTGCAACATCAATTTCTGTCCCCAAGTCAACTTTACCTTTGTATACCTTCCCAAACCCGCCCTTTCCAATCAAAAAAGCATCATCAAAATCGTTTGTCGCCAGTTTAATTTCAGCAAGTGAAAAAACTCGACACTGTTTGTACAGTGATGATGACGACAATGATGGATCCTTCTTCTCGCGATGGTCTTCTTCGTGCATGGACCGTTTATCCAAAGATGATGAATTTTTTTGCTCATCATTGTCTTCATCTTGTTGTTTCTGTAAATAATAAACAAGAATATCCAATCCAATAAAGAGTAATATAAGAGTAGTGGAAAAGTACATGCTTTTTCAAGTTATGAATTCAGCTATGTAAATGGAGATGATCTAGGTGCAGTAGTTTTCTTGAATGCTGAAGTTAACTTTTGACCATCCAAGTAAAGTGATATTCTTTGTCTTGAAGTCCCAGAAATCTTTATATTTGTTTCATCTTATGATTCAAGTATTTGAGACCAACTCAGATGAAAATTTCAAAGTATTGTACATTGCAAGTCAAAATTGGAAATGTGAAAGCACAAGGGTTGACCAATTACTGAACTATACCCCACTCCCAACAATGGACATCCAGTGATTATGATGTGGTGATGTTGAACAAGATGAATTTTACCATATTTACATCTGACCCTTTAACTATAACCTTAAAGCCAAAAAGAGCTAATTCTCTATTGCATCAATATAATTATGATAAGATAGAAAGATAGATAATCATACATTGATAACGAGAGAGTATGAAATGAATATGCTGTGATTTAGCTATTTCATGGGCGTTACTGTGATATAATTAAGATTCAGTGGTATACAACAATGATGGATTCTTATCAGATGCAATGTAAACTATTTCTTACAAGCACTAAATCCAAATTAGAAACAATTCCGATAATGTACAGTATTGGCTTTTATATCGGATAAATTGGAAGTTCTTCGATGATTGATTACAGACCTTAGGATTGGCAACTACAATCATTAGCAGGCAAATATATTAGTAAAATCATCGTTTTATTTTTACATACCTAGGGGAAAGGGGGGAATGCAACACGTACTATTTGATCATGGTGGAAGAATGAAGAATGATCTCTTTCGCTTGAACTTTTCGCTGAATTTTAGGGTTCATGACTGCTACTGTGTGTTAATTTGAGGGACCATTTTTATGATTTTTATCAATTTCATATTCTGTGAGTTTAAAATAAGCTTAATGAAAAAGTAATTATTAATTCATCTTAATGACCAAGAACATATTAATCAAATGTTTGGGAAATTGCTTAATCAAAAGACAGAGTAAATTACATTGATGTGGTTGTATTAAAATTTTGAATTTTGTTCTTAAAGTTAAAAATCTTTAAATATAATCTCTAACTTTTCTTTTTCTTCATATATAGTATTTAAGTCTGTTAGTTATCGTTAATAATGTTGAATGTTGTAAAAATTAGCATTTTACTCGCATTAGCCATCTATTTAATTTACTTTTTAAACTATAAATTTTATATATTTTTGGTTTTCGGTTTTTTATTTTTTATATTATTTTTATAATTTCATATTAATAAGATTATTATTCAATAAAATACGTTTTAGATATTCAAATATAATTTTTTTTAAAAACATGTTTTTTAAACCGTTCATTTTTATACAATATTTCTTAAATTTTTTTAAAAATTGGTTGGTTTTGTAAAGTTCTTTTTTATAAAACAATTCATTTTTTAAAACGTCTTTTCTTAAACAAATTCTTAGTTTTTCAAAACATTTTTTAAAAAACAATTCAGTTTTAAAAGTATTTATAAAAGAAGATATTTTTATAAAGGTTTAAAAAACCCGCATATTGGTTTAAAAAATTTATAAACCAAACAACTAAAAGAAAACATTTTGTAATGTATTTTTTATTTGTGTAATAAATAATAAACATGTATATAATAAACAAGTTATAATAAAATGAAATTACATTGATGATCCCTATAAGTAAAATAATTACTTTGATAAATTTAATTTTCACTAACTAAACTAACATAATAGGAACCATTGATAAAAAATAACTATAATACTAGGGATTATATTTGCAATTTTAAAACTTTAATAACTAAATTTAAAAATTTAACTAGATCACGAAGACCATTCGTGTAATTTACTCCAAAAGATATGATTGATCGTTTCAAATGGTGAAAACACGTAAAAAAAGCTGTAAATTTACTTTTTTTTTGAAAAAAATTGTAAACAGTGTTTTGGAAGTTATATTAAAGATTTAATATTTTCTTATTGTTTAACTACCCGACTCGGTTTTTGATTGACTCATTTTTTACTGTCCTAGTTTTTAATCGACCCAATTTTCCCCTGTCTTGCCTAAAAGCAACAAACAATAAACATCATTTGTTATTTTTTATCATCATTTGTTGTTTAATTTGTGTATAGTTTTTGTATTTTTAAAATTTTAATCACGTCTTGCCTAAAAAATATCAAACATCATATTATTCTATGTTAATTTATAAGAGCTCGAGCTTAGCTAGACTCAACACACTGTTTACATAACTTTCAATTCATCTTTTCATCCGGTACAAAATAAGCCTTAAATTGTTTTCAGATTCTCAAAACAGTGCGTACAAATTAATGCAAGTGAAAGGTCAATTCACAAATCATATTGTTGCAACATCCTTACAAATTGCTAAAGGGAAAATTACAAAAATAATCAATTGACCATTTGATTTTACTAAAATAACCATTAACTTTTGAATTTACCAGTTTATTCTACCAATTAGAAAATAACACATAATCAAATATTACCGACTCAACGATACGTAGGCCATGTGGTATTGTCAAGTCAGCGATACCTAAAGCATATGGTATCATCAATTTTTTTTTAAAAAAAAAGATGTATCGCAACCGGGCGATACACACTTAATTTGGTATCACCGGACGTTGGTTTTGATATCGACGGTATCGCCACCGACTGCTTTTGGTATCTCCGGTGGACTCTTAACTAATTGCGCCAGAATACATGGTAATGTGGCATACATTTAAATTAATTAAACAAAAATTTAAACCAACAAAAAATCGCAATTAGTAATTTAATTAATAATAAAAATTATACCGACGTTTTAACACAATTTATTACTTAAATAGTAACATTAAGTTAAAACAACTTTTTTAGTGTCACTGCTGGACGTGATTGGATTCGTTATATAAATCTCACTAAATAGTATGTAAATGAATTTGTTAAAACTTTATTGATTACAGTTAAATATGACTTCTTTTTTTCAAACACGTAAGTTTAGCATTCATTTCAAAATTTTAATTTTTTTAACCATAGTTAAATATAGTTACAATTAAACATGACTTTTTTTGTCAAAAATGTAAACCAACAAAAAGCCCATGAAGTGGTGCTACACGAGTTTGCTAAAACTAATAGTAAATTATTTTTTTTTTAAAACATCTATTAATTTTTATTATAAAACATAATAATTACATAAATTTAAAATGTGAGTTTTAGATGAATAATATTAATAATATTAGTAACACTAATAATATTTTTTTAAATAATATTTGCCGGGATACAAAAATGTCACGGTATCTCCGGCGATACACATAAGCAATGGTATCTCTGACGTATCTTTCAGAGGCTAAATTTAAAAACCTAAAAATCAAAGGTTATTTGGGTAAAATCAAATAGCCAAATGGCTAATTATGTAATTTTCCCATAAATCACCCAACATCCGATAAATGGTTGTTAAATAAAGTCATGGTTAAACTAGAGGGACTAATTGTGACTTTGTTTGATAGTTAAGGAGTACTTTATAAACTACTGAAGAAGCTTTATAAAGTACTGATGAAGTTTGTAAAACTACTGAAGAAGAAAAGTAGTTTTATAAAACTACTGAAGAGAAAGCTCAAAACTACTGAAGAAGAGAGCTCTATATATATGGAGATAATCGGTAGTTAGGAGATAACAGAACAGAGTGTATGTGAGCAGAGCGTATTTCTTCTGTAGTTTGAATTCTTCCGAATTCTGTTGTAACTCGATTTGATTGTTCATGTTTGTTCTTGATTTCGTAATAAGAATCATTCAATCGTTGGTTGATCAATTGGTGTTTCTTCTTGATACAAAAATGTCACGGTATCTCCGGCGATACACATAAGCAATGGTATCTCTGACGTATCTTTCAGAGGCTAAATTTAAAAACCTAAAAATCAAAGGTTATTTGGGTAAAATCAAATAGCCAAATGGCTAATTATGTAATTTTCCCATAAATCACCCAACATCCGATAAATGGTGTTATGGCCATTCATATTGTTCAACTTCAACACCTAACAATAAATGACCATGTTGACTAATGACGTGTAGGTAAAATGGCATATGTGTCTACATCTGTGAGTTTTATGAAGGAGATGCTCATTGATTAGAGACTTAGAGTTGTGTATAATTGTGCTTTGACATATTCAAACTTTTATTGGCATGTTCATTGAAACTTCTGTCTCTTTTCTCTTCAATTATTTATGTTTGGTTTCAAACCACTTAATTTTTAAGAGAAAGAAATATATAAACATTTGAAGGAATCTGGGACACAAAAGCATATATTGTAATCCAAAACTCCAAGAAACATGTATCTTTCCTCTGTTATTATATTCCTCTTTGTTGTATTAGATATTCTTGTTTATTATCTGCAGAAACAACATGAGGATGACAATTGTGAGCAAAAGAATTCATCCTTGTCATCATCGTTTGATCGACAAGCAGATAGTGTGTGTCGGCAGTTTTCACTTGCTGAGATTAAATCAGCCACCAATGATTTTGATGATGCATTTGTCATTGGAAAAGGTGGTTTTGGTAAGGTATACAAGGGTAGGATCAAGTATGGAGCGAGTACGGATGTGGCCATCAAGAGGTTGAATCTTGATTCCAATCAAGGTGCGAGTGAGTTTTGGGCTGAAATCGAGATGCTTTCAAAGTTTCGTCATAGTCATATTGTGTCTTTACTAGGATATTGTGAAAAAGAAATGATCCTTGTGTATGAATACATGCCCAATGGAAGTCTTGAGGATCATTTGCACAAAAAAAGAGCTAATGGAAGTAATTCTTCACCACTAACATGGGTTCAAAGGCTCAATATCTGCATAGGTGCTGCTCGTGGTTTAGATTACCTCCATACGGGTACAGGCGCCCAGTGTAGAGTCATACACCGCGACATCAAGAGTTCTAACGTCTTACTAGATGATAACTTGACAGCTAAGGTTTCTGATTTTGGTTTGTCCAGAACTGGTCCCGCATGTCAGTCAGGCTCTACCACCAATGTTTATACGGATCAGATCAAAGGGACGTTCGGATACATGGATGCTGAGTATTTCTCAACTCGCAGACTGACAAGAAAATCTGATGTGTATGCATTTGGTGTGGTGTTATTGGAAGTGTTGTGTGGTAGGCCCGCTTTGGATTTTACGTTGGATGAACAACAACATAGCTTAGCTGGATGGGCTAGACAATGCATCAAAGAAGGAAAGATTGATCAGATTATTGATCCAAGTTTGAGGGGGCAAGCTGAAAGTAACTGTCTAAAAGACTTTGGGCAAATTGCGTACGAATGCATTCTTAATTCTTCAAAGTATCGACCCACGATGACTAAGGTGCTGGCTAGACTCGAGTTTGTGTTAAGTTGGACACTGCAGAGTGTGCAGAGAGCCGCTAATCGAAAACACATTGGAAAGTCCATGTTTATTGATAAGGCATGGTCAATGTTTCTCCCCAAAGGTCCAAGTATGTTCATTTTAATTTCACTTCTCATTGGTATAAATCATTTTTCTCTAATTCCTTATTTTAAATAATGATTATTGATTAAGTAGGGCGTATGAGTCCAAATATGAAGAAACTTGGGCAAAGCATTGGCAACAAAAAGAAAAACTTTATGATGGCAGAAGGTGGTGGTGGTGGTCAACTGGTGGTGGCGCATATGGGGCCGCAGAAGATCATACCAAAGTTGAAGATGTTCACATATTCTGAGCTAAAGACCGCCACGAAGAATTTTGATCAGAAAATGTTTCTTGGAGAGGGTGGTTATGGGAAGGTTTTCATAGGGTGGTTGGATAGTGTAACACTTGCCCCACAGAAGACTGGTGATGGGCTTGCAGTAGCCATCAAGAAATCAAGTTTCAATAGGGTTCAAGGTCTCAATGAGTGGCAGGTTTGTTTTCAACTTTTAAATTGTTTTAGTTGTGTATGGAAATCATCGTTACACATACTCTATCTATGGATGAGGTATTATTGGGTACGTTTGTTTGTTATCAAACTAATAACGGTATTATGATAATATTTGTTTTTAAAGAAAGCTGACAGAATCCTATTGTTAGTTTTGTGTGTTTTGATGACAGGCAGAAGTGAAATTCTTGGGAACATTTAGCCACCCGAATGTAACAAAGCTCTTTGGATATTGCTGGGAAAATAAGAATTGTCTTCTTGTTTATGAGTTTATGCAAAAGGGAAGCTTAGATATGCATCTTTTTAGGGGTACACATTCAAATCTACCCCGAACAGATACATAAAAAGTTAGTTTTTTTTATAATTTATAAACAGTTTATGTAATTAGATTGGATCTTGCAGAAGGTGTAGAACCACTTCCATGGGACACAAGGGTCAATATAGCAATGGGAGCAGCTCAAGGCCTTGCTTTCTTGCATACTACAGAAAATAATGTTATTTGCAGGGATGTGAAATCCTCAAATATTTTGTTAGACAAGGTGAGTGAAAAGTAATCAAATTTACTTCAAATATGTCTACATGATTATGGTTGCACATCTTTAAAAATGTTGATGGTTTGGTTTTAACACTATAGTTTAAATCCTTATCAAATTAAAATTTTATATTGAATATTTCAGGATTTCAACGCGAAGCTCTCAGATTTTGGGTTGGCAAAGCTAGGTCCGGTCAATGGAGAGTCTCATGTCTCAACAAGCATAGTGGGCACCTATGGTTACATGGCTCCTGAATATATAGCCACCGGTTAGTTCTCTTATCTGCTTCTGCAACCATTGGATTTTTACTTGCATATCATTAAATGTCTCTCTTTCAAAAAACTGTTCTTTTTGGTATATATATTTATTAATTAAGTAAATTATCAAATATCTAATTATCTGATTATTGCAACTTAAAAGTAGCAAAACCACATCCAAACACTAATCTATACATCTCATTATTACAGTTGATAATTTGATTCTTATATATAATCTTACATAATCACATTTTAAAATGTGTAACCAAACACCCCCTTAGAGTAGACACTTTGCTTGTCTTCACATGTTGATCATTGTTTGTTACTATGTAGTTGCTCTATCATTGTTTCATAATCATTGAGAACGCTTATAACAATGCGTTACCTTGCAATTATAGGTCGTTTATACGTCAAGAGTGATGTTTATGCTTTTGGGGTGGTGATGCTAGAGATTATAACAGGGTTAAGAGCATCAGACTATAACTATAATGGCAAGAAGCAAAACTTAGTAGAGTGGGCTAAACCTTCTTTAATTAAGATAAAGAAGCTGCAAAGAATCATTGACCCGCGGTTGTACCAAGATTACCCTACAAAAGGCATTGTTAAAGCCGCTGAGCTCATCCTAAGTTGTCTTGAATCAGAACCAAAGAACCGGCCTTCTATGAAGGAAGTTGTGTTGGCTTTGCAAGGTATCAATAAAATTAAAATGAAACCAGAAAAGTCAAAGTAAAAATCAAAGTCAAAGATACTTTGGTGTGTATATCTAATGAACGAAGATCTAATGACTGTTATCATCAAAGCCACCATTGGTCTCCTGTTCGGTCAAAGCAAGGTAGAGGTGCTTGGTCAACTAGAAGTCGATTATCAGGTTTAGAAATCTGCATCGGTCTGAAGCGAGAAGATGAAAAATAGACCAAAACAAAGTCGAAAAAAGGAGAAAATAAAGTGAGAAATATAGAGAAGGGTGGTGGTTCTAGTTTTGTTTCTGGATGGCTATGTATGCTTATATGGACTAGATTTGATTTCTTTTACCATGCACACATGTTGCCACCTTGATGGTAAACTTACAGGACCCGTCAATACACCGCTAACTATATACAGAAGGGTGGTGGTTCTTGTTTTGTTTTTTGTTGTAGAATGAATGTAATGACTGTTTGGTTTCACCTAATTAGAGCTTCAAGCCACTGAAGATTATGCAACTTAATTTGGATGTATAAATATGGAAAAGCTATAGCAATGTATGTCAATTTTGTTTTGCTTTTAATTATTTTTCTTGTTTTTAAACTATAGCTTCTAACAAGGCGTTCATTTTGCGTATACATGCATTCAGCAGTAAAAAACTGTTATTATACAAGCATAGCCTGCATACCTAATTATTTAATTTTGGTTCTCCTTTTTCTTCTGTTATGACCAGCAATGAATTGCTAAATAATTATATTGAAAGTTTAAAGATTCATGCTTCATTATTTTTCTATTTCTTTGTGTTTCTTCTTTTGAATGTTTGACCTGCTGATCAAACTTGTATCCATTCATATATGATACATCTATGCCTTTTTTTCTCAAATATTTTTGCTAATATTTATTAATCTTACCATAATTAATAATAAAGCTGCTAGAGAGTAATAATTTATATGCAAGTTTCTGGAATGTCACAAATGCGATGTAATATATGAATTTAAGTTTGGCCTAAACTTTATAACCTGAAATTATATTTATATATTTGATGAATTTGAATTGGTATTGGGATCGAAACAGTGAAATGCTATTCACAGATTCTTGGAGCGCTCCCTTTGTTGAAGCTTTCAAAGATTCGACGTACTAAAGTTCGGTTATATGAGGTATTAATTTGTAGTAGCATCTATCACTGCATAGTTCATGATTAAGATCTTAAATACCATTATAAGGACTTCAACTTAACTAACACATCTTAATTCCATATCTTATTTTCCTAGTTTTCATGAGTTTTCTTTTCTTTAGTGTTCAGATATCATTCATTGAATCATGGTTCTTATCTCTGACCCCAATAAAGGAGCTTTTACTTCTAATGCTGAAGAAGTCAAAACCCCAGGAAAATGGAGTGTTGCATAAAGAAATCGTGTATGCTTTTGGTGATCATTATTACTTTAGAAAAGAGCTGAAAGTACTCAACCTTCTAACTGGGTAACATTCTATTTTGAATTTTCTTTCTGCTGCATTTTTCTACTTTGGAGGCATCATTCTACTTAGGTTATTAAATATTCTTTGTTTTAAAATACAATTTTATTATTGTTAATGATCCGCAGTTACATGTTCTTGCTGGACAAATTCGGTAGAATACGTTGGCAAGGTTTTGGACTGGCAACACCTGATTAATTATCTTCGCTTCTATCATGCACTTCACTTCTGCTGGAAGAAGAATGACGGTAACTGTAATTGTTATAATAATTAATGTTAGGTTTGTAATCTTTGTATGCTTATTTGAGATGATAATATATAATTGATCTAGAAAATATCTGTAATAGTTGAGTCTTCTTTGTTCAAGTAATGTAATGTGTTGATTTATGCATTTTTATATCTATATGTTTAAGTTATAAACAAATGTGGCTCACATACCACACAATTGCAGTTTTGAGACGAAAAAAGGATTAATTAACCACTCATCAAAGAATTTAAGCAATCAAATGTTTTTGTATGTCATAAACACCTGAAATTAAACCCCATTCCAATCTTATCAAGGAACTCAATTTTCATGTAGTCCGAAGAGATGAAAACATCAATGTGCAGTATTATGGTGGCATCTTATTTTTTCTATCTTCAATCGATTGCTCATAACACACATATATATATATATATATAATTTTTTTTAATAATTTACATATTTCTTATTGAAACAAAAAAAATTATAGGTGATCTAACTAAAACAAAAGAAATTATGAGTGACTTAAAAAAATAATTCTGAAGCTCGATTATTATTTTATAAATTCATAAAAAAATAATATGGTTGGTCAAAGTAAAATCCCTACCTCAAGAAGAGAACTAGAGTAGGTAAAGTAAAAATGGGCGGTGTTCTTACCAAGCTGGTAAACGTTTATTTCATTAGGTTAGTATCATTTGTATTATATGGATTGAATAAATAAAATATTAAATAGTTATAAGTAAAAACTAATGGATTATAAAACGATCTTTTAATATAAGATATGATAGATATTATGTATCATTTTTTAAACTTTTTTAAATGTTTTTTTTTTCAAAAAAGTTGGTTTTAAACATTTTTTTCCTTTCAAAATAATGTTTTTTAAAAAGCGCCGTTTTTAGTAATTTATTTATTATATCTTTTGAAATTTAATTACTTTTGTTTCGTTATAATTTTATTTTTAAAAGCCACAGGGTTTAAAATATATTGTATTTTTAAAAGTTTGATATTTTTTTTGAAAAAAAATCTTATTTATAAAAATTTATTTATTTACAAATTGTGTTTGTAGAAAGATCTCTTTTTAAAATAATTTATATTTGTTATATGAAAAGAAACATATAATATTATTTGTAGTTAATATAATATTTATTAGGAGAGAGAAGCGAGAAAATAAAAATTAATTGCTCTAAAACTTTGAAAAGTGACATACAAAAACCTTATTTTATTAGTATTGATAGATATATATCTACTCTAATATCTACTTTAATAAAAGAAGTTTTTGAATTGGCATTTGTCACAATATTACACCTCCTAAATATATTTTTTCCCGTTTCTTTCTCATATTAAATATTACATTAACTATTAATGCTTTTTAAGATTAAAATAGTTTATAATAAATTAAAAAATAGTTCTTATAATAAATGTAATTTCTAAAAAAACAACTTTTTGTATAACATAAGTAATTTTTAAAACATCAAACGTTTTTAAAAATACAAATTATTTAAAATCAGTGTTTTTAGAAATTAATTTTTAATGAACCATAAAAATTAAAATTGAAAGCTATAATAAGGAATTTTTATAAAATGACATTTTTTTAAAACGTTTTGATTTAGAACGATTTTTTTTATTTTTTTAAATAAAAAAAATCAAAAACAAAAGTTCAAAGAAAATAATATCTTTGTTTTATTACTCATTGTCTTTACTTATACATAATTTTAATCATATCATATTTCAAAATATCATATCATAATAAATAAAATTCCATTACTAAATATTTAATATTTATTTATTTAACCCGTATAATACACATGGTAGTCACATACTATATATAAATATAAGTTTAGAGTTCTTTGATCTAATTAAATATGTAATCCTTCACACGCAAAATGTAAATCAACAAAAAGACAAGACACAGTGACACGGTTTGTAAAATAATAATTAAAGAAAATCATACCCAGATTTTACCAAATCTTCTGAGATACAAGTTTCCTTTTATTATTATTATTCGGTGCAACGGACACCCATACTCCCGCTAAAACACACCCCCATATAAACTCTCTCTCATTGCCATACAAAAACCTTCAATCTTAATTCCTTCGTCTCCACCACATCACATCACATCACATCACCGTCGCTGACAACGTACTCCGGTGAATCGCAGCCCTGAAGTCCGGTGAGTCTAGTGTTGTAATTTTCTCTCATCAACTGTATCTTCACAGCATTCCGTTGTCTCTAGCCCTAGTTTATTTTCTCTCATTTTCCCCTTCAATTCGATCGCACAACACCAAACCCTAGCCCATAACAACTTACATCCACAAACACTCCCTTCAAGCAAATCAATCATCCCCGGCGGATTCATCATTTCTATCTTCTACTTTCTAATTGGCGCCCGATTCATCATTGTTTCCGATAAGTCTATTCTATCTCTTCAATCTAATAACTTCTGTTTTGTCAATATTACCGCCATTTCTTAATTCTTATTACTACTTACTTACTTGCTTGCTTAATTAATTATTCAATTCCTCTGTTTACCAGATCTACTTCTGATGTTGCATGACCCCTGCCATTTCACTGACGTAAGGTACGTCTTCACTTCAGATGTTGGTTTCCCTATTTGATAAGCACAAAAGCATTATTGTGTTATCAATAACATGATTATTTATACATATGGATGCCAAATCATTGATAATTCATCTGCAGGTTCATGGATCATCATCAACAAAGGGTAAATAGGGCACTTCAGATGTTAGGTTAAGGCATACCAACTGTTTGATAAAACGTTTGTTTGCGTCTATTCCTTCTTCATACCCCTTATGTTTGTATTTCTTCTTGATCAAATATTGCTTTTCTTATTTGGCTGGATTGACCCCTGCCATTTTTGTTTTACTTCTCATTGCAAGGTGTTTTCATCAATTAATACAGTTTTCATAGAGCCACTTGGACTCACTTTGATAGCAGCAAGGACAAAGGTAAAGTTGAAGATATAATATGTATTATAAGTATGTATTTTTAGACGTATATACATTTTATTTCAAGATGGGTTCCGCTTTTTGCTGGTCTGGTCTATTCGCTTATGTCATTCTTTTTGTCCCATTTACTTTCATTTACTTACATGTTGCTTTCTATAGACTTAGCTAAAAATTTATGGTCTTGAATAGATAAATCTTCACTCTTATTCTGAAATCCAAGTTTCTATTGATTGCAAAACTTTTTGTTCTATTCGGTTATCTGCTAGGGGGATGATTTGAATGGTAATTTTGAAACTTCTGTTTTAGACAATTATTTTTATATGTTTAGGTTTTTGGTATGGTTACAAGAATGTTAGATGCGATGGTTATTAATTGGGTGCTCCAGGGTAGGATTCCACAGGTTATAATTATTTTTATATGCTTGATTAATTAAAGGTCTGTGTGTAAAGTTAGGTACTTAGGTTAATGCCTACCAACTGTTTGATGAAATGCTTGTTTGTATTTCTTCTTCATCACTCCTGTGTGCGTGTACATTAGAAACAATAACATATCTTCTCTCATTCACATTAACTAGAGCAGTTAATGTTGTTGACAAAGCTATAGATATAATATGGTATGATAAGCATGTATTTTGAGACGTATGCATTTTATTTTGCTTGTCATGCCAGGGTGATTTCACCAATTTAGCTTTCATAGATCCATTTGGACTCACTTTGATTAAGGTATCTTCTGATTTTAGCTAGAGCTGGCAAGATGGGCGATTTGGGTAAACAGGTCAAAATGGGCTCGTTTGATACATGTTGCTTTTTATAGACACTGCTAAAATTTTATGGTTTTGAATAGATTAATCATCACTCTTATTTTGAAATCCCAATTTCTAATGATTGGAAACCTTTTGTTGTATTTGGTTTTATGTGCTAGGAGGATGATTTATACGATAATTTTGACTCTTTTTAAACAATTTTTATTTAATTGGGTGCTCCAGGATTCTACGGGTTATAATATTTTATTTTAGAGCTGGCAGAGGATTGATCAGATCAAAATCCTTCAACACAGTCAAGGAAGGCATCTCGACAGACCAGCACAACATCCACAAACAGTCCATTCTCGCAATTGAATCATCACAGAAATTAACAAGCGGATTCATCATTTCTGATAAGTCTATTCTATCCCTTCAATCTGCTTATTTCTGCGAGTCAAAATTATGCCATGCTCTAATGCACTTATTATTACGTGCTTGCTTAAGTATTCTTCTATTTACTTTGCTTCTTCTGCACAGATTGATATTGGTTTCTTTCTTATTTCATACCAAATGCGCGCATGTATTCTAATAATTATTATAATATCTGGAAAATGCAGATCACAAAGCAAGCATATGGATGCCTGACAAATAGTTGGTAAATCTGCAGGTTGGCGGATCATCATCAACAAACGGTAAAAAGGGCATTTCAGATAAGCCAATTATTATGGGTTTTTGCATTGGATTTTGCTTTATCTTATCAATAACATGACAATATATATATTACTAGTGATGTTGTGGAACTGCTAGCTAAAGTTTCGTGAGGCCTGTGGTCACCATGGTTCAATCTTAAACTATTTTCATGATATTTGGCCTTTTGTGTATTCAATAACTAATTTATATTTTTTTTGCAATATTCTTTATGTTTTGATCTAATAAAAAAACCATGGAGGAATTGGTTTCATTTTGGTTCCTTACATGTTTTCTAATTGAATTGTTAAATAGGAAGTTTTGTAGATGATGATTAATGAAGTTTGTATTTAGACTGCAGCCATTACAGATGCAGATCACTATGGGATATGACGTCCAGATTACAGATGCTAACAATGCTGGAAACTATGCCTTATTTTTCCTCATCATGTGTTAGATCAAAGGGAAAAGCTTATTATAGATGCCTCTAGGAGCCACTCTACACTGTAAGCGGTTTTCCCTCTCATTTTTTGAATCATCAGGCTTTGTCTTCACAGGGACTTTTATCTCTCTGATTTGTTTTCAACAGTTCAAGCCTTCAAGGTTCTTTGTGGATGCATATGTTGTTTTACAGGTAACATTTATTGTATTGGATAGTTAATACTACTATTTTCCTATGCTCTGAT
>BJCM01000664.1:0-13848 GCA_018326385.1 Flaveria bidentis | reverse complement strand
CTTAATTAAAATATTATTTAGTTATAAAAATATAATTAGTAAATATAAATTTAAATGTCAATTTATAGTATCATAAATAAAATAAAATTTAATGAAGTGAATTGAATAATATCATATTATTAAATAATATATTAATAATGTTTATTAAATACATGAAAGAGACAAGGGCAAAAATGTCAAGTTTTATTAAATTTAATTGATAAATTTATCATATTACCCCTAAAGTGTTTTAAAATTTTAATCAAATCTCTATTCTCCTCCTCTTAAATGTGGTGCACTCATTTGTACATGTTGCTTTAAAACTTGTTATTTTGGCAAAATTACACATCTATCCAAAGAGATGTATTATATAGTAGTATAGATATTGAGTTCGATCTATTAGTTTGTATATAATGGATAAGGATTTGTTTACTATAGAGTGATGGGCTATTTGACAACTTCTGAATGATTAAGTGCTGAATCAATAAGAGGTCTGAATCATTAAGTGTTGAATCATTAAGAGGTCTGAACCATTAATAGTTAGTATATAATTTAACTATTCAAAGACAAATATTTGACCAATTTAGATAATATATTTTAACCATTCAGCATTAGACCTCTTAACCATTCAGCTTCAGTATGATGCTTAACCATTCAGAGGTAAATCTTTTAACCATTCAGACATGTGCTCGCGAAACAAACAGTCTGAACCATTAAGTGCTGAACCATTCAGACATCTGAACCATTAAGAGGCTGATTAAGAGGCTGCCAAACAGCCCCTGAGTCAAACAGCCCCTGAGTCATATTACTTATATGGAAACGTCTAAGTATTATACAACTCGTCCTTTTAGAAAAAAATCTATATTATATTAACTGTTTTTTCTATGTTTTATAGTAGTGAGTAGATCATAATTGCGTTCGTTTCGATCATTTTCGAGTTAAGATGAGATTTTCTTTGTATCATGTACGAAACAAAGGCTTGAAACATGATTCTTTAAAGCACCACCACACAAAGATGGTATATATTGTATTAGGTTTGTGACTTGACAAAAACGGTAACAAATTAGCAACCAGATTAGTGAAAATACATCAAATAGGTTAAGTTCCTTTATGATGGTTTGACCGTTGCAAAATACCGTTGTCACTATTAGTATTTTTAGTAGTGACAACGTACACTCACCCAAACTTAACTTTACATGCGTAATCAAAACAACCCTTAAAACATCATCTTTAACATCACTATAATAAGCAATTATGTTCTACTTTTGTTTTCTTCTTGGCAATGTTTAAATGAATGTTCTCTAATGGAATGCATTGATTGGATTTTAGTGCAATATTTCTGACAGAAAATCTTAAAAGGCAACTAGAAACAACTTTCTATAATATCAGGGTATTCATTTTGTACTTGAAGATTTAAAATGATTTGTGGTATTTTAAAAGGGTTTAAATATTTGGTGCTTAGTGCTTTCAATTCAATCATACATTTGGACAAAAACTTGGAAACAAACACTATTGAAAGGATAGTGATGGAAAATAAAGATACCACTCACTTCATTAATTTATTCCAATCTTTTAATTGTTTCTATGCTAAAGTAGTTTAGACAGCTCCCCACCTCACATTAAGCGAAAATACTTTATTTTTTAAAGAAACACTTAATTTGCCATATGTATTTGAGTCACAATAAGCGAAACACTTAATTTGCCATATAAGCGAAAATACTTTTTGTATGAACACATACCATCACGTTGATAGTCTTATATGAGTACATGCAATACCATTAACTAGTGCTATACGTACTTATACATGTCATATTTAGACAAATAAAGTAACGTATAAATAAAGTTTGTATACTGTCTTTTGCCAACAAATCATACACATCTATGCACTCGTATAACATGAAATCGAGAGCGGAGGTGGGGGGTTTGTTGATTAGTAATGTAGGTGTTGTGTATATAGCCCCTCCTTGTATTTGTTGAAGGAGTTTTAGAGTTTTTTGTTTTAAGATGATTAACTATATGATATTTAATATTATCATAGGTGGAATATATTTAATTTTAAGTTGAGCTAAAATCATTTGTTTTATGTTGTTTTTGAGTTATGTAATCATATGGTAAGTTGTTATAAGTTTGAATTTATTTATTTTTTTAATCTAAAAAGCTAACAAAATAAGAAAGTATATTTTCTTTTGGGCCACTCATAATGGGTAACCCAGGAAGTGACAGTTTTTGGATTGGTAATGTAGGCAGTGCCGTAGTGTGTATAGTCTCCTTATATGTTGAAGGAGTTTTTGGAGTTTTTTTTCTTCTTTTTTTTTGTTTGTTTAAAGATGATTAATTATATGAAATTTAATTACCATAATTAGAAGTAATTCATTTTAAGTTGAGTTAAGCATCATATGTTTTTTGTTGTTTTTGAGTTGTATAATCCTATCGTAAGTTGCTATAAGTTTGAATTTATTTTTATAATTAAAAAACTATCAAAATAAGAAAGTATATTTTCAATAGGGCCACTCATAATGGGTTAACCCAAAGTGACATACCACCTGACTTGAACCAAGAACCTTTGTCTTATATACAAATGACTAAAATCATTTACTATACTATATGAGTCACGAGCGTAGTAGTAATAACTAACCTGTTATAACAAAAGGATTTGAGTAAATTACTAATTTTTGTCCCTGGGTTTGACGAAAATCACGGTTTCAGTCCAATACTTTATTTATTACACTAATAGTTTGAGGGTTTGTTTCAATTTCGGTCTATAAGACTAACACCGTTAAATTTTTCTGTTAAGTTGTTATGAAATGTCAACTTTACCCTTATGATTAAACATTTAAAATAATAAAGGAAAATCTTACACTTAACCCTAACCCCTTTCTGTCACCACCTACAACTCCACCCCTTACTCCGGCAGCTACCTCCATCGCCACATCCGCCCTCCACCACCAAACTACAACCTGCTCTCTCTCTCTCTCTCTCTCTCTCTCATCTCAAGAACCTCTGGCCACTCCCTTAGTCCATAAGGGGATACAGAAATAGATTGAGTGGGGATGGTGAGAGTCATTTATTAAATCTAGGAGTATAAAAGTCTTTTTATATTATTGGGTGAAATTGAAACAATCCTTTAAACTATTAGATTGTCATTATAATAAATGAACTGTTGGATTTTAGATTGTCATTGTAATAAATGAACTGTTGGATTGAAATCGTAATTTTCGTCAAACCTTATGGACTAAAATAGTAATTTACTCAAAGGATTTTAAAAAATATAAGAGATATAAATAAAAACTATAAAACTTTCAAATCATGTAAGAGATTGGTTAAAATGATTATTTAATCATTAAACATCTAACTTTATAGTATTTTATAAAATCAACTACTAGATGATTGAAACTAAATCAAAACCGTAATAATTATAGTCATGCTACTAGATCAACTACTTTTGAATATGATATAATAATTAACCTGACATATTTTAATACTGTAATCTAACAACGTTGCGTATTTTTATTGATAATGTGATTAAACCAAATATCAACAATGCCTATGAATTTATTTTTTTATATGCACGCATCTTTAATCATAAAACCCATTGTATTGGAAACTTGTAAATAAAGAAAACGTGTGGATATTGCTCTCAACTCCAACGGTCATGTTGAATCTTTACGCACGATACATAACTACACCATACATCATCATCTCTTTCACATTCATTAACCCTAAATCACCAAAAACCCCTGTTCAATTTCGCACTTGAAGGTGATTTCGAATTGCTTTTTAGGGTTTCAAGAGTATTAGGGGCTTAGGGTTTTTCAAATTTCGATCAACTTGATGTAGTCGATAATCATCAACGTCACAAGGTACGCCGATTAGTTTATCATTATTTCTTTCAATCGCACAATACAAAAATAACCCTGATCAATAAACACTTTTGTTTGATTATTAGGTGATTTCTTCTTGGAAATTAAACAAGAATCGGTTACAGGGTGGTTTTGGGGATATTGTGGGTTTAGGGTTTTTCAATCAATCATTTTTATCTTTTTGTGAATGTTTAGTCAATTTTAAGAAAACCCATCTCCAATTCGTCATAAGTTTTTGCATTTCATCTTTAATTGCTTGATTTGCTTCACAACATCTGGTTTAGCCCTAGGTTTTAAATCATTACATACGTGAGGGATAGATCAGTAAGCAACTTACAACTTTAAAAGCATAAGAAGTCCTGAAAGCTGTTAATCAGCCTCGTTTCAGGTAAGTTTTTAAGTTACATTCTCTGATGTTTAACTGATGTTGCTTGATTTCTTTGATTTCTATGGTTTTAGTATACAATGCTGATTTAACTATTTCATGTTTTGGTCTTTGATATCCGTTTTGATGAATTAGGATTATGATTCTGGTATAATGTCTGTAATCCAACTAGTTTTTGAAGTTTTATTGTTTTAACAATCTTTAAGCAGTTAGCCTGAATTTTATATTAGAATTGGAGGGCACGTATTAGCAAAAATGCGTTCTCTTAAGGAATGTGCATGGGTTGACTTTTGAAGTCAGATGGCTGGTTTTGTTTTTCTATCAAAATTTAATATCTATGTGTAGAAATTTAAAGAAAAGAACTGCCAAGTTTGTATCATTACAAACAACAGAACTATTTGGGTCAAAAGTCTGAATTTGATAACAAAGAGTTTTACATTTAAATGTCATATCTTTTTAAGCAGCAAAGAATTTACAACGGATGTCGTGACTCTTGGGCACAAATGTAGCCGAGAATCATCAAAATCATGAGGTACACCAACCAGTTTATCCTTTTCCCTTTCCTTTCAGTTGCATAGTAAGAAACGCTTTGTTTCCCAAATACAGTTTGTTGTTGTATATCCAAACCCATTTATGGACTTCTGCTGCAAATTTAGGTTGTTGTTATTGCCTCAGTTAGTAATCTTGCTTCAGTTACTAGACCATCTAAACAACTATTTCAGTCTGTCTTGTACTTTGTGGGTTATTGTAGCATGGTTGCTATTCCATGTGTTGCTTTTGACTTTGTTTGTTTTAAAATATTTTTCTTTTTCTTTTTTTGTAATCAGACTTGGAATTGTACAACTTACCAAATTTTTTGTTCGCAAACTTCTTTCTTTGATTTAGTCCTTTTAGTCAATGAGGTTACTTATGTTATCACTATTCCATTGTTTTTATTGTTTATGAGTTTGACTTCTAAACGTAATTGGTTTTTTACTTTTGGAACAAATATTTTTGTTTAAAACTCTCACATTTTGTTAATTTTTAATTAATCTTGTCCCTTATATTCCCTTTTTAACAATGATATTTTTTTGATGGTTGTGTGGTTTGACAGTTTTATATGGTGATTTGCGAGACTGAACCACACTCAAGAGCACGCAATCATGTTACTAGAACACCTAAAAACCCATTTAACATGTTTTGTACTTTGAGACTTGTACTTTGCAATTGATTGGGTGTATAGGTTGTATTGTAGCATGGATTGCTGTCTTGATGAAGTTCAGGATATGATTTTCTATTCTTTTTGATGATTTTGACTTTGCTTGTTCTAATGATTCACATTACTTTCTTGTGAGTTTTTCAATTGTATAGTTTACCAAGTTTTTAGCATGGATTCTCTTCCTTTGATTTTGACCTTTTACTTGATGAAGTTACATATGCTCTTAAAATTTTCCATTGTTTTTATAGCTGCACGGTTTGACAGTTTTATATGGTGTTTTCAACACTGAACTCACATTTGAGAACTTGCAATCTTGTTACTATAACACCTAAAAAGCCACATCAACTTGTTCTGTACTTTGAGGCTTGTACTTTACGGTTGATTGGTTGAATGTAGGTTGTTTTAGTAGGCTGGATTGCTTTCTTGATGAAGTTCTTTGTGTTGATATTCTACTATTGTCATGATTTTGACTTTGTTCTAAACGTTTCTGTCTTTCGTTCTTATGAGATTTTCATTTGTAAAGTTTATCGACTTTTTCTTCTTGAATGGTTTCATACGTGTGTTTTGCAAGATTGAACTCCCATCCAAGAACTTGCAATCTCATTACTATAACAACTAAAAACCCTTTCAACTTGTTTTGTACTTTGAGGCTTGTACTTTGCAGTTGATTGGTGTATTTATGTTGTTCTAGTAGCGTGGATTGCTTTCTTGATGAAGTTCTTTTGGTTGATTTTTTATTTTTTCACCTATTGTTTTTTTATTTATTTTTTGCTTGTTTTAATGTTCCATATTTCTTTCTTATATAACTTTCATTAGTATAGTTTTCCTAGTTTTTTGTTCTTGAGGTTCCATACTTCCTACCTTTTATTTAATCATGTTACCTATGTTCTCAACCTTTTCCATTTATTCTCATTTTATTTAATAGCTGTATTTTTGTTGATATTCTCTTTATGATGATTGTGACTTTAGTGTTTTCCTAAACTTTATATCCTGGTAATGAGGTTTTTCTATACAGTATACATGTTTTGCTATTACTTCTCCCAATTCTCTTTGATATTTCTTTTCTTTAAGCAAGTTGTGTTGCTCAACACTACCATGTTAATGGAAATGTTTCACTCCACACTTGATTACTTGGGGATGCCCTAATTTTCTTAAATTTCAATAATCCTAAACCGGTAAATCTGAATTTTATATTAGAATTGGAAACGTCGCATTTATTACCAAAAATTGAGTGTTATTTGAATAAGGAATGTACATGGTTTGACTTTTGAAGTCAATCGGCTGGTCTTTTTTTTCTATTTAAAATTAATGTGTGTTCTTTGACATTTGAAGAAAAAATTGCCAAGTATATCGAAGTGTGATTGTTACTAAGTACAGAAAATTTGAGGTTAAAAGTCACAATGTCGTTACAAAATCTGAATTTGATAAACAGTGAGTTTGACTTTTAATTAGAGTCTTATCGTTCTATGCAATGAAGAATTTATACCTGATGTCTTGAGCACAGATATAGCTGAGAATCGTCAAAAATCACCAGGTATGTCTTTCAACTGCACAGTAAGAACTCGCTTTATTCTACGAGTATAGTTTGTTGTTGGTATATATATATGCAAACCCATTTATGGACTTTCACTGCAAATTCAAGTTCTTGTTGTTGCCTCAGTTAGTAATCTTACCTTTTCTAAAAAAGTGCATGACTAGTTTTTATCTATTCATTATAATAAATCTATGGTATCTATCCTAATTCCTTTGATGTCTACATTGTCCAGTTGGCAATGACCATCGAATGGCTGTAACTAACTGTAGTATAGATACAAAGAGCTTAATCTTAGACCAATATAGCAGCATCAGTCATAAAACATGCGACGAATTACCAACTTGTTGTAAGATGTTTGTGGCATTTGAGAAACGAAATGGGTCCCAACTCTTGGCAGATTTTGTAACGTGTAAAGTTTATTGTCAAAGAGGTAATAGCTTCTCATTTGATGTTTTTAGAAAGCACTAGAGTTGGTGGGTTTGAACCATCTACTTTTGGATTGGTCGGTTCAGGGTGCATTGGTTCCAAAGGGTATTTAAATGTGTAAAATATGCTAATCGTTTTCTTAAACAGATTTGGGTATTATTGAGATAATATAAATGTTGTAATCATGTTGACATTTACATACACTAGAGATCTTGGACAAAGTGCATCACGTTAACCCAACCCAAACCAAAAAAGTTACCTGCTTTGAACTCAACCTATATTTTTTGTTACTTAACCTGCCTGACCTTGCCAATTTTCCACCTTTATTAATGTCATTAAATGACTTCCATTGAACTTGTACATAAGTTCGTGGACTTTTAACTTTTTACATGAATATTTACAACAAAAAGTCCTCACTTATTGTTAACCATATTTCCCTTTTATCATGATTAGATACCTATAACTTGTATAAAAACAAGTTCATGTAGGACTACATTATGTTTCGATACTTTTGGAGGGGATGGTTCGGTTGTTGAAACTAATAAAGAAGTAAAGAACGTTCTTTTTGGCCACAAGACTCCCCTGTAAGTGGCTACTCATTGGCTTTTATTTTTTCTAATTTTATTTTATAATGATCATATGTACCACGTGTATTCTTTTTTATTACTTGTTTATGAGCAAATATAGGGAAAAAAATCTGCTGTTCTAATTGTGCCACCAGCAGGGCCTGCTTCCACAGTTAATTCATATGAGTTTTCATTTGGATATCATTTTAAGGTTCCTCGATTTGGGGGCATAATATTATAAAATACAAACTTGTTACCTGTTCTAGAGGTGACAATATAAACCGAACGATTTTGAATTGGTTGTAGGCCAACTCGGGGTTCTAGAGGTGGCAATTTCAACCATTTGATTTTTAAATTTTAGGCCAACTCGTAAGACACCTGATATGTATTATAATGCATAAAACCTCCTTAATCATTTTGTTCAAGAAATTAGAGTCTTTTGAAATAATACTATATTTGTGATCACCCTTTGACACTATTTTTTCTATTAAGAAAATGTTTTTAGGCCAACCCAATGTCAAATGTTTTGGACCGTTACCCGAGCAAGCCTCCCATCTGCCACTTCTAGTTGTTCATTCATCCATCTTGGCTGATTGTTGTTTTATTGTATGCGGTTTAAGTCTGTACTGGTCCTCAGCGTAGCTGAAATTGAAACATAATATGCAGTAAATGATGTGATGCATATATTTGACAAGCATGTTGTGTTCTAGTACAACTCTAGAAATGTAAGCTTAATTTAGGGAAAGATGGTTTTCAAGTAATTTGTATACTAATATAATTTGGAAAATCTGTCGTGGTTGCCTTTTTCTAGGTTACTCTTGTTGTAGATGCTTCAACAGCAGAAGAATTTGTGGCAATTGAGGAACAAGAAGGGGTTGGATCTCTTGGAAGAATTTTCTAACGTGTTGAACTTCATTGTCAAAGAGGTAATAACTTCTAATTTCATGTTATTTAAAAGTACTATAGTTGGCAGTTTTGACCTATTTACTTTTGGATTGGTTGGTTTGAGTTACATTTGTCCATCCAAAAGGCATTTATAATGTGTAAGATCTTCAAAATTGTTACTAAAACAATTGGGGTATTGTTGAGATAATATGATTGATATAATCATATTCACGCACATTTTTGTATAACAATGGAGATCTTGGACAAAGTGTTTTCGGTCAACCAACCCGAACTTTAAAACTACGTGTTTTGACTTTAACATGTTTTTCTTGTAACCCCACACTTGCCAAATTTCCACCTCTATTAAAATAATTTCACTATTTTCCTTGAAATTGTACTTAAGTCTATGAACTCTTTTTACATGAGTATTTTACAACAAAAAAATCTCTAGTGTCCGATTGATTTTTCTTAGGAACCATAATATATTATATTTTGGTAGAGGTGACTCAATTGATGGGTTCTTGTGGGTTGAGTAATGGGTCAAAACTGTCAAAATTTAACCACGAGTCAAAAAGAGCTTGGGCCCAAACTCTAATCACTCTTTTTATCCAATGTTTTGACTTCTGAAATATATTAATGTGCAAAATATGGCTTCAAAGATACTTTATCACTACCCAAATAATCTATAGATCTTTTGTTAATAAAGACATTTGGGAGGTTTTTATGAGTTTGAGAATGCTTTATATAGTCTCCAATATGTTTGATTCATTTGACCCGTTTTTAGTTAAGCCTTTTAGTTAAATCCGTTTGACTTATTAGATGTAAGACATATGGGTTTCAATTGCCACCTCACCTGTTTGTGTGTCGATATGTGATATGTGATGGGGCAACACAATTTTTAAATATACCTATTAAGTTTTATCGCCTAGACATAGTAGATTATTGAGAATTCTAATTTTTTTTACAAGGAGAAAAGATAAAAATTTGAAGTCAATTTTTGGATGTTAATCTTGAATTTTGACAAAAAAAGTTTAATTACTTAAAATTTAAGTTCTTTTCTTGGCCTAATTATCGATTAGAGGATTTACCTTGTATGTTGAAACCAATAAAGATATAAAAGATGGTCTATTTGAGTTGCTAGGCATCCAAATCGTCACTGTTTTTAAATTAGTTAATGATCATGTTCGCCGCGATTATCAATTTTTATTATGTGTGTATGTGTGAAGAATCATCGATAACACCCATTATAATTACTAGAGTTTTTTTTGGTTATCTTGTTTTGCCTTTCTGATACAAGTGGTCTAATGTGTGATTGTGTGGGTTGAGGTGGACTGAGTAATGGGCCAAACTTGTTTAATTTTAAGTGTGGCTTAAAATGGGTTGGGTGAACCTACAATCACTCATTTGATCAATTTCTTTGAATACAAAAATTATTAATGATCAAAATTTTTAACTTTATTACTACATAAACAATCTATTCCATTTGTTAATAAAAGCTTATTGAGAGTTTTTTATGAATTTGAATGCACTTCATTTGGTTTCTAATCTTTTCAACCCGTTTGAACATTTTATTTTTATTTTTTTGTTGAACCCTTTTGCTTAATCCATTTGATGTCTTACATGTAAGACATATGGGTTAAAATTATCACCTCACGGATTATTATGAATGATTGTGATACGGTTATATTGTGCTTAAGTACTTTTCGAGGGAGATGCTTGAAATTGTCACCCTGTAAAAAAATATACAGGGCTTTCTATTTGGGTCACCAAATTCTCATGTTCAACCTAGAAGCTAGTTTCAAGAATTATGTAAGTGGTTGCTTATAGTTTTTTCCTTAAATTTTAGTACTGATGTTGGTTTGTCGACTGGCTGTTATTTATATTGTCACAGTGTCACCTGACTTGTCTCCTTGCCAATTTCCCACCTCTACTAAAATCATTTCATGATTTTCATTGAACTCATTCATAGGTTCGTAGGCTTTATTTTTACACACATATCTACAAAACTGCCCTCACACTTTTCCCCTTGGAAGTCACATCTTTGTTTGTGGTCCTTGAATGGAACATTCTGAGAAAGTCGCTCACTTGGAATAACTTTCACCCGAACACATTTAACCGTGGATGTCTACTTATTAATGTCTAATGCGTTCGAGGTGTTTGAGATGATGCATCCTTTGTGTCTTGATATCTTTTGTACCCTTGTACCAACCAATTTATTTTCTTTATCCTTTATGAGCTCATGATAATGTTTTATTTGACTTGAGTGGAGACTCTTATGGACTCTGAGCTAAAGTCATCTATTCTAATTAATAAACGTATTTCTATATACAATAATGTTTGAAGTATATTCAAGGAGGAAGTCAAGATTTGGTAATAGAAAATCCCTAAAATGGTTTTTTCCACTCATGTATAATCTTCATAAAAAATACACTCTAAAAGATCACGCTACTTGGTTTTTTCGATAACATTTGTAGGAGTCTCTTTTAAATAAAGTGTAATGGTTAACTAGTGTTTGGAGCACATATTGATGCTTTGTCAAGCCTGTTTTAGATTCTTTCATTGAAGTCAATGATGTTTTTTAAAAGGAGCTTGTATTATCATGTTAAATATTATCGCAAATGACCAAACTAAAATTCAAGTCTAGTACGAGTTTCACATTAGACTGAACATATTTACAAACACAAACCAACACCCGATAGTGAACACGACTAAGTCAACTTGCAGGTATGATGGTCATTGAAGTCTAGTTAAGTTTCCCATAATAACTCAGTAGAAAACCGACCATAAAGAACCAATATGTCAAGGTCAAGCCATTACGATGGGTCTCACTTGTTGTATACCAAGTGGATATAGCCCATGTCAATTGTTATGTATAAATTATAAAATTTGATGCTACTTTATTGTTCTATCTTTTTAGATGTCATATACAATCATTTTAAGATACAAAATAATTGAATGGGTTAAAAGTTACCCTGCAAAGTCCGTTGATTATTGTTCTATCTATTTAGATTAAAACCATAATCATATAATCATATAATTGTCAATATGACATCCACATACGAGGTTTGAAAAATTTAAATGTATTCTTTTATTTACCATTTTTATCAATTTGAAAATATACCACATGAAATGTTGTTATGAAACATTACTTGTTTTTGTTTTTGTGTGGTGGTCACGCAGGCAATACTTGAGAATGATTTATAGAATTACTTACATGGATGGTTTTTTTAGTGTGGTTTGATTGCCGATTTAGTCCATGAATTTAAAAACTTATGTTTTTTTATTGCAGTTTTTCTCAATCTTTAACATTTTTGGTCATTAAAATTGTAACACTACGTGTAGTGATTGAGTAGTTAAAATAACATATAAATGTCACGCAGATATTAATTATTTCGCAAAAGCCTCTTTTAAATAAAGTGTAGTGGTTAACTAGTGTTTGGAGCACATATTAATGCACTAAGATATGAAATTTTGTGTTTGAAGTTCGTTAAATACTTGGAGCTCTAGCTCTTTTTAACTGTCTTAGAATTTTTACATGAATATTATAACAAAAAAGTTCCAGAGATTATTTTTAACAGGTTTATATCCCTTGTTCTTGTGTGCCTCTTTTGTATGATTAGGTCCCTAAACTTAAAGCAAGATGCAAGCATGAGACAAAGTGGTAAGTAAACATGTTTTTTTCAATCTTTGAAACCTATATAGGTACTTGTGAAGCTAGTTTTGGACATCATACACTAGTTACTAGAGTTTTTTGCCGGGGTTTATCGTGTCTTGCCATTTTGATAGAGATGGCTCAATGAGTGGGTCGGACTGGGTTGAGTAATGGGTCATAACGGTCAAATTTGAAGGGTGGTCAAAACGGGTGGGTCGGACTGGGTTGAGTAATGAGCACACTTTGTATGTCTTCCAATCTGTTCGAATCCTTTGACTTTTTTTTCTTTTTAGTTAGACCCCTTAGCTTATTCCATTTAACCTGCATATGAGTTGAAATTGCCATCTCAGCAATTTATATGTTGGTTTGGTTTGGGCTACACAGTAATTAAATACTACATATTGGAGGAGATGGTCCAGTCATCAAAATTGATTAGCATGAAAAGGACTTTCTCATTGGGTCACTAGACATCCCCTTCGTCAATCTAGAGACTAGTTTCGAGAATTATGTAAGTGGTTGTCCATAGTTTTTAATTATCATTATCCATCTTTATTATTTGTTTATGAGATGATATAGGAACCTAGAGAGGAACCGTTTGATATCAGTTTACTACCAAAGGAAGTCAAGTCTCAGCCACTTCAGAGATAAAATCTGCTGGTAAAAAGCCCAGTGCTCTTGGTGCGGCATCAGCGCGGCCTACCTCCACATTGTATATGGGAAGCTACTATAATCTATTTCAGAGTTCTCAACATTTGGATGGCTTTTTAAGGTACTTTGATGGGACATAATCTTACAAAATACAAACTTGTTACCCGTTTTCAAAGGTAGCAATTTTGACCATTTGATTATGAATCGGTTGATGGGGGGACTGGGGGTTATATTTTATCTCTACGGCGCTACTAGAAAAAATATTGCTTACAATGTAATGGGCCAGAATGGGATGAACCTGTTAAAAGACACCCAATGTGTATTATAATTCATACAGCCTCCTAAATCGTTCTATTCAATAAAATAGATTCCTTTTGAAATAGTACAATATTTAAAATCAATTCTTTGACACTAAATGTTAATAAAAAGTGTTTTAGGCCCACCCAATTGATAGAACCCAAAAGTCAGCTTATTGAACTTCAAATAAAAAGTACAGATAGAGCCCTATTCGAGAAGGGTGATCTCCGATTACAAGGATTAGAAACCCTACTTTTGATAAACTAAACAAAAGACAGCCACACACATCCTAAGAAGTAAACATAAATAGGAAGAATAGGGGCAATTAGGCTGCGGTTACACCCTAAATATTAGGCTGCAGTTACTCCCTAAACATTAGGCTGCAGTTACTCCCTAAACAATAGCTAACCATTCATCC
>BJCM01000663.1:0-11560 GCA_018326385.1 Flaveria bidentis | reverse complement strand
ACAAGAAAAAACAAATTTTAGCGCCTAAAATCATTGAAAGGGTCGATGCAGCTTCCCTCTTTTCTAGCGTGCGCTTTAGTTTGATTGCAGCTAACGCGCTTGACTAAGAAGATTCTAAAAGCGGAGGAAGAAGCCCCTAACGCGGTCAAGTCTTGCGCGGCCCGTAGCAAGTACTCATTTCTATTTTGTTGTTTTCTTACTCTATCCGGCGCAAAGGAGGCTCGAGGGCTTGTTAAGGAAGGCGGCAAGGGCCGACGAAGGGGGTCATAAATCAAAGTTATTACGTATAGACTAGTAGTGTATGTTATGTTTAATGGCTTATTGATTTATCAAGTTGTGCTAAACTAGTCACCCACCTATATTTCTATTCAATGCTTCCCCCTCTTACATTGACAAATAAAAAGTCATATACAAGCCCTTAACACAACACGTAAAAACAACAGCGGAGCTTAAACACAATCGTAATGGGGACGTGGCAAAATTAAGTTTTTTAGGAGAGCGAATTCAATATTTATATAACAATTTACACTACCGAACTAAAGTTTCACACTACTGATGAAAAAAAAAGGGACAGTGACTCCCTCTCCCCCGGGTCCAATGATCTTTCGCCCATGCGTAAAAACTCTTATAAAAACATATACAAACATAAAAATTCCTATAAAAACATATACAAACATAAAGAGTCCTAAAAAAACATATGAAACCCCCTGCACTTGATTTCTAAATAAGGTGAAAATCATATACATACAACAAGACAAATATTTACTAAAAAAGTAGCCCAAATGTCTAATGGAGAACGAGTAAGATTACCATTGTGGCAAAGCAATGTACGACTTTTAGCCTTTATACGCATAATAAAGAAATCAAATCACAACACAAATTTCGACGCTAGAGGCTGTTGACAACTTAACATCTGCCATAAACAACACTAAAAACTCAAACTCCTTCACATCATACACATTTTTTCACATCACAAACTGCACAAACAATGAATTCACAGAGGGCAGATCTTCAGATCTAGCCTTCAATACCTCAAATCAAGCATTCATCAATCGATTCATCTTCAGTTTTAGTAACAGGGACCAATTAGAAGTCAATTAGAATAGCGAGTGATGATGGAATCGTTGAAGAGTTTGCCGGAGATGGATCTGATGCGGTCGGAGAAGATGACGTTCGTTCAGTTGATCATTCCGGTTGAGTCTGCTCACCGCGCTGTTTCGTATCTCGGTGAACTCGGTCTACTTCAGTTCCGTGATGTATGCTTTCGATCCTACTTTAGTTCTATATGTATGTGGATGTGTATAATGTGTATCATGAGTTTGTGTTATTGTTCCTGAATCGCTGATATTGAAATAACTGGTATTGAATTGTTATGATGAGTTTTAGGTTTGATTAAATTGTTACTCTGTTACTCCACTGTTTGTTAAGTTTAGGATTTGTTACTGTCTAATGCTATTATGGTCATATGGTGTAAACCTTAGAATGAATGTAACTATAGCATTAATGTAGTTGTGGTTCTCAGAATTCTCTATTTTCTTCGTATGAACTTGAACTATGAAGATTAGATGACAATCTGATGTTAGACATTATCATAGGTGATAGACTTATAGGGTGCTACAAGGTTTAGTTATCTCAGATTCTTGGCTCCTCTGTATAGTTCAAGCTTAGAGCAACACCATGTTTGAGATAACTGTTGGGTGTGGAGGCTTTGCACAGGGCAGCCTGACCCTAGCCCCCTTGCTGTCTCGGTTTATTTAAGGCTGCTTGTCTAAGTTAACACTTGTTGTTTCCATGGCTGTAATCCTAATCTAGTGATTACAAATAGATGGTAGGGCCTTTGTAATTCCCTGCGGACCTGAAAAATGTAACACTAGTTGCAGCAAAATGGGTGTACCACTATAAATCTCGTGTGTGCTGTTTTCTTTCTGTTTGTGTACGTGTGTGTGCCAGATCCCTAACAATACCTGGTAATGAAACGGAGGGATGGATGAGAAGGATGGTAATTTCACAGTGATCATTGTTAGAGTGGAGGCAATGTTTTCTAGTATGTTCTGTACATCCTCAGTCCTAACCTTCTTGGATGATACTGATAGGTGGTGGATGACCTGATGCCCTTTGAGAGGCTTAAAATGCGCGAGAAAATGTATAATTTGTTGAACAATTAATGTAAGGTGGAGCAGTAATCCCTGAGAGGAGGTTGAGACTTGAGAGGGTCTTGTCAATAGTTGTCTATGAAGTGGAATTTGTGTGAAGTTCTCTTTAAATGAACTCACATGCAGTCAATCTAAACTAAAATAGGAATCATCTATCATGACTGGGTGGAGTCTTTCCTCTTCAAATGTGCAACTAGCTTATGTTGTGGAATTACTGGCCCTGTTGATCTATGGACAACATCTTAAACATTGTATAAGATGATCTCATATGACTGATGATGTAGTTTTAAGTTTGCCAATGCATGATTTGGAATTATGATAACCTATTTGAATTATAAGGTAGCTGACAAAATAAGCTTCAGGAAGGTGGAAATACTTAGTACGATAATTATATAATCACGTGATTAACACAATGGATGAGCGGACGGTTACTGTTGAAGATGCTCTGTTAGCATTTCCATTCATGACGTTGAGGAAATCCTTTCTTCCTCAGCATTTGGCAAGTAAAGAATACTGCACTTTACAAGCACCGGAAGCTTTCAGTGTCACAATGATGAGGGATATTGCCTTTTCTTCACACATACTTTGCTCTATGTTCTTTGTTTGATCGGGGTTAGGTCTTGCTGAAGAGCAAATTAGTCTTCTTGTCCTGATAAATGAAGGTTGGAATTTGGATAGAGTTATGACAATTACAGGGAAACAAGAATCTTGTGGTAGAAAGAAAACTAATTAGAATTTGTAATTGTTTTTTATATATTGATTGTAAATCCTCACTGATATCAGATCAAATAATAAGTTATGCTCCATTGCAAAAGTGTTGGACATTTTGTTATCCTTGTATACTTCTCTCTTGCTTGATTAACCATATACATGTAATCTTGTTGCACGAGTTGACTTCCCTTAAAAATCGCTTCTTGACCGAAAGTCTTTACAAGAATAATATTAATATGTTTTCAGTCATCCACACCACCTAACTCATGAAAGTATAAGATAGGCCGGTGAAACTGAAGTTGTTTAAAATCAAGGTACTGTTGTCCAAACTTTGATATGTTCTAGTAAATTACAGCTCTCTTTGTTCTGTCTTATTATACCAAAGAAGGGCTTATAATGTTTCCATGTTGACTTTAAAGCCATACTTGAGAGATACATGTTATCCTAACCAAGCTATGAATTATGAGTATATCCCGAACTAGTTTGAGACAAATGTCTCTTTGTGCATGCTAAATATTAGCTTGTTCACTTAGTTTCTCTTTCTTTTATAGTTCACGCAATTTTCTAATTCACTGATTTTATTCTTCTTGGCAGTTAAACGATGATAAAAGCCCATTCCAAAGAACATTTGTTAATCAGGTAATGATTATATCGTATTTGTAGCGGGATAACTTCATGCAGAGTTATGTTTTTGGTAGTGGCTTACCATTTAGTACTATATCTTGAAGCCCAAATCCATTCCATAGATGATGATTCTATGCAACTCAGATCTTGTTTTATGTAATCATTTAATTACAACATTTCATTTTGTTGTTACAACCACACTATGATGCATATAGATCAAATTGTACCAGCAGGCAGAAGAACTAAATTTCTATGTTTTATATCAACCATTGAAAGGAAGGTGGTTTAATTTCTCTGATTATCTTTTCTTGCATATTGCGCCATGATGTTAGGTAAAAAAATGTGCTGAAATGTCAAGAAAGCTTCGTTTTTTCAAAGATCAAATACACAAGGCTGGTTTACAATCTTCTGCTCTTCCTACACCGCAGTCGGATGTGAACTTGGACGCTTTAGAGGTCTGCCCTTTGCAAGCTTACTGAGAGTATAAATAAAACAAAAAAATGAAAAATAATCACATCCAGCTGTGTTTGCGAAATAATCAGTCATTTCATGTTTTTACTATATAAAACATACCAACTTCGTTTTGAGGAGGATAACTTGATTTGGAACTATATATTGTTTTATTTGTGCAATCACAGGTACAACTTGTTGAGCATGAACACGAACTTATTGAGATGAATGCTAACAGTGAGAAACTACAACAGACATATAATGAGCTGCTAGAGTTCAAAATGGTGCTGCAGAAGGTAGTTTGTTCATAATGTTTATTTTTCATAATAAATGTGCCATCTAACAGGCTATAGTTTACTTTTATGCTTGTTTTAGGACCTTTGGTTTGACTATTTTACAGTTTTCTATGCTTCCAAGTGTATTGTATGGTATTGCTTGTGGCCAAAATGGTTTCTGATTACCATAACATTTAGGGTCCCCTAAAACTAGATTCTGAATATTATCATGGTGTCTGTAGGCTGGAGGCTTCCTTATCTCAGGTAAGAGTTATGAGAATGGGGAAGGCAGAGAGCTAGATGAGAATGCGTACCCAAGTGATTATCCAGAGTCAGCTTCCTTACTTGAGCAGGTAAAATCTTAAGTGCTTTTGCATTTTGGGGTGCTATCATGTAGATATTCAAATTTGGTAATCACACAGGCAGCACAATCTGGACCATCAAATGCATCTGGTCTTAGATTTATAAGTGGCATTGTCCCAAAATCTAAGGTCCTATTATTCGAGAGAATGTTGTTCCGTGCAACAAGGGGAAACTTGCTTTTTAATCAGGCACCTGCGGATGCTCTCATCATGGATCATGTATCTTCTGAAATGGTTTGTTCACCTCTTCTTCTTGCTCTCTAATGACCATAAATATAAATTACATGCACACACAGTTATCATGTTATGGTTATTTGCACGTCATATTCTTCAAATTCTCTTTTCTCTGGCTAGAGTTGGCAAAATGAGCGGTTCTGGCATAAAGAGTCAAAACATGTCATTTTTTGCACGCGTCAAAACGGGCTATAGGTAATGCAGGTTGGGTTGACCAAAAACTCTTTTGTCCATTTCTTTTAATTTATTAAAACTTCATGCATTAAATATGATTACAAAACTATGAGATTACAATAATAAATCTGAATTTTAAATGAAAGTGATTTGGGAGGTTGTATATATTTTAACCACACTTTGGGTGACTTTAGATCATTTCAACCTTTTTGACCCGTTTCTTTTTAACCAATTTCGTTTGTCCCATTTGAAGCTAACCCAAGTCGGCCGCTCTTAAGTAAATGAGTTGAAATTGCCACATGTAACTTTGTCTGTCGTTCTTCCTCTGCTTATATATCAGTGTGTAGAAACCTTGTGGAGTTCCTATTCAGTATACACTTTTGCAGGTTGAGAAAACTATATTCGTGGTGTTCTTCTCCGGAGAGCAGGCCAAGACAAAAATACTGAAAATCTGTGAAGCATTTGGTGCAAACTGCTATCCTGTTCCAGAGGACCTGACAAAGCAGACTCAGATTACTCAAGAGGTATGTTTTCAAATCCAGTGCTTGTACTTTTTTTTAATCACATGTATATATAGAATTTGTTTTGCCATTGATACTTGTATCCATTCAATTACATACCATGTTTAAGGTTAAAGCTTGAAGAATCGTTTCTGATCCTTGTTTTTGATTTTGCATTAATATAACCACTGAACTTGTACGTTTTCTTAGAGGCATTAGTTCATTTTTTAGCATTACAGTTTCTTGCTGGAGTTCAAAACCATTTTCTGAACCTATCCTTTTGCAGGTTCTGTTGCGGCTCTCCGAACTAGAAACCACTTTGGATGTTGGAATTCGTCACAGGAATGCTGCTCTTCACTCCATTGGGGTTCACTTAACAGTATGGATGAACATGGTAAGGTGTGCGTATCTTTGTTTTCTTGTCTTAAATTAAAATTCACAGTGTCTATCAAACGTTGATATTATTTGCAAGTATATAACGTGACGATTATGTAGGTTAAAAGAGAGAAAGCTGTGTTTGATACATTGAATATGTTAAACTTTGATGTTACAAAGAAGTGTCTAGTTGGGGAGGGATGGTGCCCCATATTTGCTAAACCCCAGGTATATTATATGCAGTGCTTTTTACGTAATATTAGATTTTCTTTTTCATATCTATTTATTACTTTATTTGTTGGATTATGTTATATTATACATTAGATTCAAGAGGCACTACAACGTGCAACTTTTGATAGCAACTCACAAGTCGGCATTATATTTCATGTCCTGGATACGGTTGAGTCACCTCCAACATATTTCAGAACCAACACATTCACAAATGCATATCAAGAAATTGTTGATGCCTATGGGTAAGCATGTTTGACATCAAAAATATATTTTTGCATCAGTTTGATGTTTTATTAATTATTCATACTTGATATAGTCTCCTAAAAGGCTCTAGTTGGACATTCCATGGGTAATCTCATTATGTAATTAGGCATCATGATTGGTTATTTATAGCTGCATTTTTTATATAGTAACCCTTCTTTAAGTGGAACTATATTAACTTTATATATTTTGGTGTATATTAAGTTGTTTTTGTGTGTGGTAGTTAATGATATATAGGTTCTGTTCACTTGCAGTGTTGCTAAATACCAGGAAGCCAATCCAGCAGTTTATACTGTAATTACTTTTCCATTTCTTTTTGCTGTCATGTTTGGAGATTGGGGACATGGAATATGTTTACTGTTGGGTGCATTGATTCTCATAGCTCGTGAACGAAAGCTTAGCTCTCAGGTTAGGCCTCTTATAAGGCTGATTTTGTTTTTACAAATTGACTTTTTTTTTGTCTTTCTTAGTAATTTTGTTTAGTTTTATAAATTTCCTTGTAACTCTTGAATATGGTGATTTTAAGCTTTAACTTGGAAGAAATATTATTAACTTATTTACACATTCATATAGATCAATCATCAATGCAACTAATTTTATTCCGCTATCAACTATGTCCATATTGATTTTGACATTGAAAGGTTCTTTTTTCTTTTTTCGCATTCAAAATTCAAAAGGACCACCAAATAACTGTCCTTTTTCTGGATGCCACATAAATAATGCCCTCTTTTTAAACGATAATTTTTTCAAAAAAGTATTTTAGTTGTTGATGTTAATTTGTCAAAGTGTTTAAATTATCTGAAACAGTTCACTTGTTTTCTTTATTGCCTGGTCATTGATTCATTCTCAATCTCAATTTCGTTTTTCCTGGCAGAAACTTGGGAGCTTCATGGAGATGTTGTTTGGTGGTCGTTATGTACTTCTCTTGATGTCATTGTTTTCAATCTATTGTGGTCTAATATATAATGAGTTCTTTTCTGTTCCTTATCACATATTTGGTCAATCTGCCTATAGATGCCGCGACGATTCATGCAGGTATATTTCCTTTACATGTTCAGATATTATATCTAAACTCACATTTTCTGCATTAACTTAGTCCTGTTAGTTGTCACTGAACAACCATTTCCTGTTTTACCGACAGTGATGCACATACAGCTGGTTTAATCAAATATCGTGATGCATATCCATTTGGTGTAGATCCTAGTTGGCGTGGGAGTCGTTCAGAGCTACCTTTCTTGAACTCTCTTAAAATGAAGATGTCTATTTTATTTGGTGTTGCCCAGATGAATCTTGGAATCATATTAAGCTACTTTAATTCAATCTTTTTCAACAATTCATTGGATATCAGGTATGTATCATATATGATTCTCCATGAATTAGAATTATAATTGATACCTACAAATACATGCTATTAGTTGATTAATTGGTGTTACTTTATCAGGTATCAGTTTGTGCCACAGATGATATTTTTAAACAGCCTTTTTGGGTATCTTTCACTTCTCATCATCATAAAGTGGTGCATTGGTTCTCAAGCCGATCTTTATCATGTGATGATCTATATGTTCCTGAGCCCTTTCGATGATCTTGGTGAAAATGAGTTGTTTTGGGGACAAAGGCCTCTTCAGGTACAACTATTGTTGCTTTTATCATTGATCCCATTAAATGGGTTGATCTGAGTATGCTTTACAGTTTTACTTTACCTCCACTGGGTCGAACTGTGTAACATAAAAAAAAAGTTGCCTAAAAAGAAAATATGTCAAATGGGTTGAACCGGCCAAAATTCAGTGCAAAATGTCTTTTGAATGCATAAAACCTAAATCGTTCTTTTAATAAAACTAAATTATAAAATTAATTTTTATCATCCTCACACACTAATTATATTAATGGTCAAAAAATGATTATGGCCAACCACCTGGTCCGACCACACAAATTACCCGTTACTCAAGTTGTAGAATCTAACTGCAGTTTCAAGTCATGATGGCTTTCTAAGAATAGATTTTTCCAGATCCTATTGTTGCTTTCAGCTCTTGTTGCTGTTCCATGGATGCTTTTCCCCAAACCTTTTATTTTGAGGAAACTTCATGCTGAGGTACTGCCTGTTCGTATATTATGCATTTTCACAAACACTTATTTAACTATACTTTTGATATTGTTTTCTCTTCCTCACCCTTCAAACAAGCCTTTTGCATCTGAAGTATTTGTAATTTGTTGTTTAATTCCTTGATATTTTTTTAGAGATTTCAAGGTCGTGCATATGGGATTCTTATGTCATCTGAGATAGATTTAGATTCTGAGCCCGGTTCTGCAAGGAAGCATGAGGAGGAATTCAATTTTAGTGAGGTTTTTGTACATCAAATGATACATTCTATCGAGTTTGTACTTGGTTCAGTTTCTAACACTGCTTCGTACCTTCGATTATGGGCTTTGAGGTACCACCTTTATAGATATCACTTAAGAATAACTCATTTATTATGTATTGTTTTTAGCTTATTGCTTATGGTTATTACAGCTTAGCGCACTCAGAATTGTCCACTGTATTCTACGAGAAAGTTCTCCTCCTTGCGTGGGGGTAATTTCCACTTTCTTTTGCTTCTCTTGAGCTCTGTGAATCCCTTTATAGAGGTGGCAAGATAGGTGGGTCAGGTGGGTTGGTAATGGGTTGACCCCAAACATGTTTTGTCCAAGTTTAGTTATTTTTTTATATAAAAAATAGCTTACTTTAAATGAAATGAGTTTAAGAGATTTTATGCATTCTAAATACATTGCTGAATCTTGACCCGTTTGATACATTTGACTTTTTCACTTTTTAGGTAACTTTGATTTACTAGTTTGACCCGACCATTTATAAGTAAATGGATCAAAATTGCCACCTACGGCATTTTTTTCTGCATTCTTTAAAGGGAATATTACACAAAAAAGCAATATAATTTCATGCTTTTGACCAATGATATTCAAAGTTGAAAATTACCAGAAATGGCAACATGCTTTCATTTATTTACCAACCATGGCAACCTAATTTGCCTGATGGTTTTTATTATCGGTCGAAAAAATGGACTGTATGTTGCTCTTGTCATTTAATGTGCGAAGAGGCCATTCGACACAACTTATTTCAAATAGAAAACTACGAGAACCACATAATTAAACACATTGTTTTGACCTTGATACATAAGGCGGTTATGTAACCGCAGAAATCCATCTCCTCTCTCCTGTTATATCTTGCCAACGCTATGTACAAATGCTTATGTAGTTTTTGTAGCTCTCGCACTTTTCTACTTTTAATTGTTTTGTATTAACCCCAGTGTGTGATGGTTCTTTTATGTGCAAAGTTTCCCGCGTTAACCATGAATCACAACCCTTAATTGAGATCAAACTGTCACCGGTGAATTCTTTTTTGCATTTATTGTTCATCTGAATGAATTCTCAGGTACGAAAATATCTTAATTCGGATGGTGGGATTAGCGGTCTTTGCCTTTGCAACTGCATTTATATTACTCATGATGGAGACACTAAGTGCTTTCCTTCATGCATTGAGGCTACATTGGGTAGAATTTCAAAACAAGTTTTATGGAGGTGACGGCTATAAGTTCAAACCTTTCTCCTTTGCAACAATAGCTGACGACGAAGATTAGTACAATTACAGTTTTATCCTTCACTTCTCACCTTTTATCGGGTCAACAAGGACAAAGCCTGTTCACCCATTACAGCATTTAAACACAGAATTTTGGCTAGTTAGAATTACGCTACGCGTGTGCAGCCTGAATTAACATAGTTCTTTAGAAACCCGACCTGCGGTTATCTGAACTGGATGGTACCAAAGACCCTGCTTGCACAAATGAATCTTCCATATATATATATATATTCTGCAGGGTGACATGCTAGGTGTTGTAAAGAGGGGATTCCTTTGTATTGTATTGCCCCATGGTGTTAGTTCTTGTGTAGATATATTTATCTTTCTGTTCAGTTTCGGAATTCGTTTTTGCTTTCGGTAACAAACAACAGATTTACATAATTTAATATGCTCTTCAAATAAATAAACATTTACATGGTCTAGAAACTTAATATATAATGTGCAGTTTTTATATGTTTTTTTTTATCTAAGCTATCTGAGCTGTAAATGCTGGTCTAAAATAAATAATCTCAGGTTAAATAAGCAAAGCTTGAGATAAATTTATTATCATTATTGCTTCATCTTTTTTTTTTTTGAGAATATATTTATAATGAATAAATAAATATTAGGCCTGGTAAATCAAAAGGTTGCGTAAGATCTAGGAGCAAATCAAAATAGATTTAGGTCATCTGATTCCAAGAAAACTTTAAAAATAATATATTTTTTTTAATCTTTCTTTTTTGAACGGCAACACATTTATATAAATTAAGAAAACATAAAAGTACAACATGGTCTTAGCAAGATGCTAAGACTCAGAAGAATAGCATTACACAAGATAATTTAAGCACCCAGAATTAGAGGTGTATAAATCGTTCTTTTTGTTCAAACCAGATTGTTATTTTTAAAATGTGTACAAACTGGTTTTTTTCTTCAAACTGATTTAGTTTCAAACATGTTTTTCATTAAGAATCCTCAAACCGTTCACATCGGTTTAGAGCGGTTTGTAAACCGGTTTACAAACCAGCTTTTGGTGCAGGTTACAAACCAGTTTGGTTTTTATTTTCTAAACCGATTCTTTTACACCTCTACCAAGAATTACACCATCTTTGCCATTAGCTTTATGTTTCAAAAGAAATGGTACTTGATTTTATCAACCACCTGGTTTAGTTTTAATTATTTATCTTAACTTCCTTCTAAGACTTTCTTATTAGAAGTATTTACAATTTTGAGCTAGATGCTAGATTTATCATTCCGTATATTTTTATTACACTCCCCCTAAAAATAATAAATTGGAGAAATCAAATTTCTATAAGGGGAGACACTTTTTTAACCCTTAAATTCATTCAATCATAAATTATCATCTTATTTTAACTCTGTTACTCTTAAGGTCCGTACCACTCATTTCTCTACCTAATTAACCTAATGGAGTCATCAATGTTTTCATAACTAAATCGGACGTTGAGCCGGACGCCTTACTGGTTTGGTGGTCGGACCGGTTGGACCGGATTTAACTATATTTATATATGTAATTAAATATAAATAATTTATATATGATTTATATATGTATTTTATAGTTATATATAAAATTTAACTATATTTGTAT
>BJCM01000662.1:0-15357 GCA_018326385.1 Flaveria bidentis | reverse complement strand
CAACAACAACAACAACAACAACAACAACAACAACAACAACAACAACAACAACAACAACAACAACAACAACAACAACAACAACAACAACAACAACAACAACAACAACAACAACAACAACAACAACAACATAAACATAAACATAAAAAGGGCTTCTATTATATGTAGAATTAGAAAAGGGTAAATGAATTGAAAAAAATAACATCGTAAAAAGGGCTTCTATTATATGTAGAATTGAAAATGGAATATAAGCAGGAAAAATGTGCATAACAAAGTAATAATCGAAACACACACCAACGACCGACGACGACGATTGCCGGAGCTCCGATCTTGTCGTCCCTCAGCTTCCATATCCGATGCATTCTCTGAGGTAATTCTCAAGCTTTCAACTGCTCTACAAATCCTTTCAAAACCTAATCGATCCACTATATTCTTCAATTCTGTCGTTAGATGTTATTGTTCTTCCATTGTTTGTGGTAGTTTTCGTTGTAAACATGTGCTTTTGATGCCGATCCTCTTGTATTTCAATCGGATGGAGCTTATGGTGCGGTGTGTTTACTTAATTTTGTGTTTAGTAGGTTTAGGATAGCAGATCGTGTGAATTTGCGTCTAGTTTTGTGGATATACACTACGAACAGATGGTGAATAGGAATTTAGATCTGTGGATTTGGTTGAAGATGATATCATTCGTCTGATGCTTATTATGGAGCTCTATGTTGATAGGTTGCTTGTGGTTTTGTTATAAACCTAATTTGAGTGAAGTTGGATCTTATTTGCCGTTTTGTTTTCTCTAAGTGGTTTAGCAGTGAGATTGATGCTTCTTTCTGGTGTGGCTGTTGGTTAGTTCTTTTTGAGAAGAGAATCGAAACTTTAGTTCTGTAATAGTTGCTGACAATGTGTATTATCATAACCGAGATGTGAATTTGTGTTACCAGACCAACAAGCTTGTGATGGTGAAGTAATGTAACTTGATTAACATGGTGACAAAAAGTAATGGTAAACGATAGTTTTATGTTGTATGGTTGGTTGGGCATGAGCCGCTGAAACTAGAATCAGAAAGATAATATTGTTGGTTGGTAGAGGTGCCATTGATTTGTTGTTTCACTTTGACCTCGTACCTTTTCTTTTATTTTTTATGTTCGTTTCGACATAAAATGTTGATATACAGGCTGCTTTCTGTTTTTCAGATGCTGATATGAGGACTTTGAATTAAGAAAAGAAAATCCAATTTCTCCTTTTGTAAGGTGGAGAAGTGTCAAGCACGAGAAAAAGTTAAGAGATGTTTTCATTGTTTTATGGACTTTGGGAATATCTGGTCAGCAAGACAGAGTTTCATGTACTGATTCTTGGAATTGACAAGGCTGGAAAAACGGTAATATTTTCACTCTTCTTTTTCTACCTTCCTTCGATTCTCTGGTTGAGTTTCAGTTCTGCTTGTTGCACTTCATACAAATCCATATTCATCATTTCCCATTAATCTGCTTTAATAATGTTAAATCTGAAATATTGATATCAAATAAGTAGGCAAATTGTTTATCAACCTTTGACATCATGGCAATGTACTAAGCTTTGATGTATACTTTGATCATATCTAATGATAAGCCCATTCCATTTCTGCAAAACCTTGAAATATGCTAATTTTTGTTTTTGATTTCATGTGTAGACCTTACTGGAGAAATTGAAGACACAATATTCAAGCTTAGAAGGTCTCCCCCCTGATCGTATTGTTCCTACTGTTGGGCTGAATATTGGTAGAATTGAAACTTCGAATTCAAAACTTGTGTTTTGGGACCTTGGAGGTCAGGTATATAGATTGAATCCTTACTAATATTGGAATATGTGAGTTCATACCTTCCATTTTTACCTTTATAATGCTTCTAGTTCCTTGCCTTGCAAAGTGCGTAATAGTAAGAAGCATACCACAATCACACAACATCTAGACCCCTTATTGGTGAACATGTCATGCATATGATATTACTTGGTAGACCACAAATTGTTAATTCTACATGGGAATATCAATCCAAGTGTTTTTGACACACTATTTACTGCCAGAGCAAGGGAGCATTATTTAGGGAGTGTTTTGATGTGTGCATTCAAAGTGATTATTGTGACTTTAAGAATCAGAAGATAATTTGATTAAAGTTAGGATATTTGGTAACTTTACATTTATCTTAATTGTTTAGTTTTCGTGCGCAGACTCCTCACCTTTTTCTCCAAATTCAACTATTGTATCCCTAAATGCATGATATCAAAATCAGTTCTGCTAGACTCTATAAACTAAGTATTGCACTAATTTGCAACAACTATTGTAACCGATCCAAACATCTTATTGGCCCTTTATTAACAAGTACGTGTGTACAAGCATAAATTTGATATTTTACTCTTATTTCAAATGCACGCTGTACCCCTAGAATCAGCTTTGATGATAGTTTCCAAGGCTTCTTTAACATAAAAGTTTAATTTTAAACACAAGGATAATTCAGTTAACTTTACGAAGTGCAAGTCCATGCTTATGGATCATTATTTTGTCACTAATGCCTGAAATTTTATGCTGTCAGCCTGGTCTTCGCTCAATCTGGGAGAAATATTATGAAGAGGCACATGCTGTTATTTTTGTAGTTGATGCATCTTGTCCATCACGTTTTGAAGATTCTAAATCTGCCCTTGGTAAATGATCGTTTTCTTATGTTAGATTTGTGGCAAATTATTACAACCAGAATATGCATATGACATATGCTTCCGGTAATTTCAAATTCATTGTTGCCAGAAAAGGTGCTTAGGCATGAAGATCTGCATGGAGCTCCTCTTCTAGTACTAGCCAACAAGCAGGTAACCCCCTCCCTCAACCAGTGCCCTTTGCTGTTTTTTCTTTATTTTGGAAACTACTAAGAGAGATAGTCTTTTAGTAAGATGTTAATGCTCTTTTTACTAATATTGGGTTTTAGGATTTCATTAATTTGAAATGAATGTACTATTGCAGTTTAGCCTTCTCCTTTCTCTGGCATTTTGTTGCAATTGCAAATAAGTAGAGATGGCAAGTTTGTGTATGGAAATAGGTTAATTCAAGTTATATATTTTTGGTACAAATGGGTCAAAATCACCTAACATCCTAAATTCTTTCATATTATAGTACTATTTTTTTAATGGCAGAAGTTTTACCACATTTAGTACATCAATGTTTAACGAGTAAAAATGGGTCAACCTGGCCTTGGCTTATTTTGGCTTGCTATCCAACCTGCCCCTTTTTGCCACCTTCACATATAAGTTATTCTAAAATCTAGCTTTACTGTGAAATGGTGAATCAAAATCAAAGATCATCATTAATGTGGTAATAAATGGCAACTTGCTAGAGAAGATGCTATTGAATTAATTATTAGTTCAGCAACCCAATGGGCCAGGATAACTTATAGCAGAAAGAAGTTAGGGGATATATATAGTTAAGAAGGATAGGAAAGAATTAAAGGTGGTACTGAGAGAGTTTATGTAGTGAGAGTTTTGTTTATGAGTGTGATCTTTGTCTGGTACGTTATTTGCTGTTTTTCCTTTCTAATTCAATATCAAGTATCAATTATTTTCTAGTAAATTGTTCCATCTATTTGATTTTGTTCCTATGCCACGCTTCTATTTTATCATGATGAATATGCATGAATCCATTGCAGGATCTTGGTGATGCTGTTTCAGCAGAAGAGCTTGCTCGGTATTTGGATCTCAAGAAATTAGATGAAAGAGCTTATACGTTTGAAGGTGTTTCAGGCTATGATGGGTTAGTCTACAATGTTTAAGATAGTAGATATCATGGCAATTAGTTTTTTTTACTGCTTCATGGAGATGTCAGAATAGATGGGCTGGGAGGGTTGGGTTGGCTTCAGGGCTGGCCTTATGTACAATAGTTGCTTTAGGCCTCCGTTTTAGAGGGCCCCAAAATTCTTTTAAAATTTCTTCTTATAGTTGCTTAACACTATTATTATTAATCATATATATTCTTTGTTATATAATTTTCTAGTTTTTAATCATTTATATATACGTACCCTTATATAAGTTAAATATAATTCTTTTACCTTCGTAAATGTGATCGATCTCAATTAGGGGAGACAATGGTTAGCTAAAAGATATTTTTATTAATATTTCAATAACGCCTCAAGTTTAAATTCCGATTCAGACCCCAAAATAAGGTTGAGGCGCTGCTGGTTGGCCCATTCTTCTCTGTCGAAGATGAATAGAAAAATTATTATATATTTTTATATCAATAATAATAATACAACCTTTTTATTAATGCTCTTTAAAGTGGGTTTATGCATTTGAATCCTCAGTACTTTTTTCCGCTCATTGACTTTTGTTAGCACGAACAAGTCTAAACATAACCCAAATTGACCCATTTGTCAACTTTATTATAATCGCCGACTTATGTGGAATTTGTGAAATTATCATAAAAATACTGCTTTTTTGGACTTCAATTGCAGGACTGGAATAAAGGAAACTGTCAACTGGCTAATAGATGTCATGGAGCGAAGTAAGCGGACTGAAATGTTGAGAGTTCGTGCAGGTGTTGCAAACAGCAGTGGAGCTTAGTAGAGATTATTACTCCCAAACAAGAGTCCACAGTTGACTTTTGAGTGTCAAGATGAGTTACTTTTACCTTTAAAATTTGATGAAAAATATTTATTTTGGGTAGAAAGAATTAATAACTGTTTTTACTATATATAAAGAGTTTTAGAATAGAGTTATTTTGGTAGATAAAAAAGACCTGTCGCATTTGAATCAAAAATTTGATAGGTTTGACGGTTTGAATCTTTTTGGTATCGCAAGTGGACTCTTTGTTTGAGATCAAAGTACTATGTTCGTCTGGATATGAAATGATTGTATTGTATATTGGTTCGGTAACACAAACTAGGGTTTGAAATTTGTGTAACTAAAGACGGAAAAACAAGAGATTTTTGTATTGAAGTTCATGGATGTTGATAATGTTAATTTTGGATTTCCTCTTCTTCAGTATCTTGATATCAGCTTGTAGACGTACACAAACTGTCACGATGGCGTTGACCTTCGGTCCATGTCATGTTATGGTAGAAGTGGATAAATTAGTCGGTAGGGGTTTGGTTCAAATGGGTAAATTTTATAAAGATTTTGCTTTCTTTTGATACAACAAATGATTTGGTGGGTGGTTTATTTATATACTGAATATATATGAAACCCTTAAATATAACTTTTCTAAAGTAAAAACTTATGAATCACAATCAATCTTTATTATATTTTAGCAGGTGTAACCGTGGCCAAGTGAACCCGAGTTGAATAAACTCAAGCTTTGCTCGTCACAATCAATCTTGGCGCAGGCTAATGCTTGTTTATTATATTTTTATATCTAAGTATGATTAGTATAATCATTATATATAATTGTATTGTAATAATATATGAAAGAGTCTAGGAGTGAAATGATTATTTATCATTTTTACTATGTTAAAAATATTTTATTCGTTAAGAAAACGATTCTTGTGAAAACTTATGATTAAAAATGATTAGTGTTCAAGGTTACATACATATCATCACATTCGGTGTGTGGATGTTATCTATTTCACGTTTGCCCTTCATCATCAACAATTGTTCTTCAATAATTCCTTTCAAAGATACGGACCACTAATACACAAACGTCCGTCTATGATGGTAGAAAACGATAGGCCGCTGCATATAATCCTTCTCTTGCATATGCTATCGATCAAAAAGAGCCTCTCTAATAAGATAGAGAACGTATATATGTTTGTTCTTAATTCATTTTTGCTGGACCATCACTAATTAAGTTTCCATTTTAGCTTGATCTTCATCTTCTCTTGTGTGTATGCGTGTGTTTTTTTTCATAAGATTAGGATTTGAGAAAAGATTAAATTGGTTGATCAAAGAGTGATGTTAGAAGCTCGTATTTTTAAGGGTAAGAGATGAGCCTAACTATTGGATTGAATGTTACATGTGTGAGGGAGTTTGATCATTTGTCGGGATTCAAACACTAAATGTCACGATCGAGTTATGCATTATTTGGCTTGGTCTAGAATGTTATTCTCGTAATTTTTTGTACAAACTATAACCAACCCTTTTTCTAGGTTTAAGTAAAACTCACCAAAAATAATGTCATTATAAAGTAATAGTGAGTCTTGACGTAAGAGGAGAGGGAGTCGTCTTGAGTTTCCGAGGTTGCCACATCAACACCACATCAAATTTTTAAATCTTCTCTTATTCTCCTCAACTTTTTCTCATTTTATAAGTTGTTTCGGTTTTTCCTCAGTTCTCAATTTGACTCGCACATAACCAAAAAAAGGGGAGAAATGGAACGGTAAGCTCCACCGAGTCAGAAGCTGTTATGCATACCGGGTTCCGAGAGGTGATGTTTCTATCAGGGCCGGGTATTCCCCATCCCTAACCGGTTCGGTTCCCACACCGTGTTACCTAAAATGCAAGTCATCTTACCTTATAAAAAGATTGAGTTGTTACCTTGAAGACTTTCTTGAAAAAGTTTTTTTTTCTGGCTCTTGTATCTACCAATTTACAAATAAGATTAACTTGTTAGTTGTATACATCTTGAATTTCTTGAAAAAGTTTTTTTGTTTCTGGCTATCTATCAATTTACAAATAAGAATTAACTTGTTAGTTGTATACATCTTGACATCATAGATGAGTGCACGTAATTGACTTAAATCTTCATGTTGTTTGTAACAATTTATCTGCGTGCTCGATCACATTCACAGTTCTTTCATTGATTGATTTTCTAAACTAAAACTTCCTTCGGACGACCTATCCAGATCGTGTGCTTGTTTTAAAACATTATGGCGAAAGTTTAGTTCTCAACTAAATAGCTAAATCATGCAGTCTTGCACCCCGCTATTTGTATATTGCAGAGTCGATTTGAATATAATAGTAGGTTGGACATAAAGATGGATGAGGTTATGAACATACATGCGATTATAGTCAGACTTGAACTTTAATAACTTGCGATCAAATTTGAACAATTTAAGGTAGTTTTTAAGCTTGCTTACCTAATTCAAAGCTCAAGGTCGTTAATTAAATGAGCCCCAACTCAGACTTGAACAGCTTGAATACTTACGATCAGCTCGACTCGACTCGGCTAGCTTACTTCCCTAAATCTGCCAACTAGCAACAAGCAAACTTGCATATACAGCTAATAAAGCACAACAGTCATGACTTGTGAGACAAAATTATGGCAGTGCATAAGCTATAGATTCCTTGATATAACATAAATGAATAAATGAAAACCAAAATGGTTGGTGAAGTGTTGATATTATACACTCATGAAAGAAATTTCCATTGCTCTCTCAGTAAAGGGATATTGTCAATAACATCCCTTAAAACAAAAGATCCCACAAATAAGGGATGGAGGTTTCAAAGTAGTTAAATAACTGATTTTTTGTAAAGATTAACTCACATTTGTTGGTAGAACAAGATGTAGGCCTCACACCCAAGAACTTCTTCCAAAGAAGCCTCACGGATATAAGTGTCACTCGCATGGTACCATGAGGAATTGTCCAAATTACCCTTTGCAACGCCTTTGACATAAGCTACATAGTGTCCGCCCCTCATTGTCCCTGAATGCTCCACCACCCCTACCAATTGGTATTTGTATGTTTTTCTATCTTTACAGCAGCTGCATGATCCAAAATATCTTGTAAAAATAATGATAAAACTAAAAATACAAAAAATAAAAACTTGTTGATTTTCATCATGACATTTAATAAGTCGTAATGGGTGGGTCGGGTAACGCGCCAATAAGGGTATTTTAGTAAGGGTTGTCCTAGGAAGAGCCAACCCACACTTTTTTTTGTTGTTTTTTAAATATTAATTATTAGGGCTATATTATTAGAGTAATAAGCTAATATTTTCCTCAATAAAGCTCTGAATACTATTCGGCTTATTTGGAACCGTTTGACCCACTCAACCCATTTCAATTTTAGTATAATCAGCTCAACCCAGTTTGTATATAAGGGTGTTGAAATTGCCACATCTAGGCAAGTTTTGCAAAGGAGTAATAAGCATTTGCTTAAACTACTCTTGAATCACATAGTGCTCCATAAACTTGTGAACACAAAGACGATAATTATAATAATAGCAATAATAATCTTTTTATAGCTTTTAATGACTCTTTAGAAAGATGTAATTTTCTGCATAATTTACATGCAGAATAGACATTGTTCATAGTGGTTTAAGACTCTGTGTCAAGTATCAGATAGCCATAAGAAGATAATTCAAGAGAAATGAAAATAAAATATACCTGGGATCCATGTAGGGTTTAAGATCAATTGTCTCTCTAAAGTTGACATGGCCATTTAATTTACTTAAACGCCCACGAGCATCTTGACAGAACCTTTTCAAATGAATTGTCAAAACAAGTGGGGCCTTACTGATCAAAATCCTCTTAGATGCATCTCTTGCCACCATAACACACTTAGAATCCACCTCGTCCTCCTCACTGCTGTCTAATTCATGTCGTCTTTCTAAAGCCTTCTCATTCTTAATATTATCAGTGGGCATGGCGACGCTGAAAGATTCAGTATCTTGATGGTTGTCACTATTTCCATTATTCAACACCAAGTCAGCACTTTCTGTACTTTTATCACCAGTGTCTCTGAACCCATTAGAAAGCACATGCTCGATGCATGAATCAGTCGAAACACTTGAAATTCCATTTTCACCCTCATTTGGGATGGACTTTTGCAGTTTCTCTTTTAATATATTTTTTTTCTCTAACAGAGATTTTGAACATTTTTCACACTGCCAAGCGTGTTCGGTTTTGGTGAGAAGCTCAGGGGTAGTGAAATAAGTCAAACATTTCTCCACAGAAACTGGAGAATCAGTATCATCAACCTCATCAGGATCAGATTCACTTTCTTCAATTCCATTGGATAAGGGCTTCACAGTGGGCCCATCAGCAAGTTCAGGCTCGTCAAACAGACCACCAAACCCATCAAAATCTAATGGTTCTTGTTCACTAGTTGAGGTGACTTCCTTGTAAGGAAGCAACAAAACTTCAGATTCTTGAACTTTTAGCAGAGGCTCATCTTCCCAAACGACATCATAACTATTTCCAGAGTCTTGAGTTACTGATGAATCTTGATTATGTGATGGCATATCATGAACCGTAGAATTGCTTGGTTCAAGAAAATCCAACCATGATGGTGTTTCCTCTAAATCAAAGGAGTCAACCTGGTCAACAGATGTATCATGACCATTTGATACCACGATGGATTCACTATGATCCAACAATGAAGAAACATTGGACAAATTCACAGTACCACTATCATTATTAATTGACAAAGTGGTTGGCTCAATATTATCCAGCTGAACCATATCGTCTGATGAATTAACAGTACAGTTCCTGATCTGCTTGTCTCCATTTGCTTGCAATTCTGACTGTGCTATATCAGCTGAAGCAATGCTTTTGTCAATACATGTTTCAGTAGGCTTGGTGGGTCCTAATGACTCGTCACTGGCTGAAATATTTGCAACTTTCTTACTTTTTGGCCGAAACTTCCCCTGCCTTTTTGGAGGAACCTTTGGTTTCTTGGATCGAGAAACTGACCGTTTAGATTGAGAACTTTTTGTTGGCAATGGTAGCGAAAGATCTAAACATGGCTCATATACTACAGACGTATGCCCGCACTCCAAACAACTAACCGTGCTAGAAATTTGTCCCCCAAATATTTCATCTACAAAGGTAGGAGCATGTTTTGGAGAGCTTTTACCATCTTGAGAATGTTTTAATACACGAGATTCCTCAGTGCACAATCCATCAAGCAAGCAACGAAGCAATTCATGGCTATCATGCTGTTGAAATCCCTTGAATTGGGGAGCCTTTGCACAAAGACACCCGAAAAATGATCTTGGGTTGATGACACTCCGAACACCAGTTGATGGGGCTGTTTCAACAAAAAGCTTCTTTAAAGACGATGTAAGAGGTCCAACAGGCCCTTCTAGTTTCATGAAATAATCTCGTAATTTATCCATTGCCAAAAGATTTTGCATTACTGAATTGAAGAAACATGTGTTCCCTAAATTTACCAAACCTCTCACCATATGTCCATCTCCATTTTCTAAACTTGTAAGGGTACTTGAGGATTTTACCTCACTTGTAACATTACCACTTCCAAACCAGACATCCTCAACATCTACACGGGCTTCTGATGATGATTGTGTTTTAATTAATTTAACAAATTCAGATAAAGTGTCTTTCTGTTCTTCATTCTCAAAATGTTGAACTGGAATAAGTGTATTACAAGGAAAACACCATCTGAGATTAGGGTTTGCATATTGGAAAACCAATGGATGGTGGTTCTGTTTTGAATGTCGAGCTGCATGACTCTGTGGTGTTGTAGGAAACCCCACACCACCACATGAAAGATGACCACACTCCAAGCACACCCAGATGGAGATAGATTCAGGCTTTGAACCACTTCCTTTAATTTTTCCATGTTTTGATTTTCCCTTTTTCGTCCTTCTATCAGCCACACTGTCCCTACAGTCATCACATTTAAGAGACTCAAGTGATGATATTTTTAAAGAAAACTTTTCCAAATTGATGCCTTCTTCAATATGAGAACATGTTTGTGTCTCTTTAACTGCTGACATGCCATCCACCCCTGTGTCGGCGACTGGAACGATCTCTGGTGAAACTGTTTTAGAAGAAGAGGTTGGAAACCGTTTTCCCTTTTCAGCATTGCGTGCTGCCCTCTTTTTAACCTTTTTCCCCATCAAAAGTCAAAACCTGAAAGCAATAAAAAAATTGAAATGTCACCACCAGAGAAGTACACTCCTACCTACCCTTTATCTTATCACCCATTGGCCATAACACCAATCACAATGATCCTAATTGGCTAATTACATATTCATCTCAAAAGGCATCATATACATCTAGGAGCAACACTAACTACAATTCTGCACGCGTCAAACAAAAAATTAACAAACTAAGAGCAAACATGTTGTAATTCACCTTCATAACCCTGATAATTCATAAAAAGCTCAACTGTATAATTCCTCATATAGAAAACCAAAATTAAAGATTGGGAGAGTGATTATCAACTTTAAATCTTTGACAATTACCACTAATCTATCATCTCACGCAAAAAAACAACCTTTAACAGAGAATTTTCATAGGTACTCACCTCAACAAAGTTACTTACAAGATAATCAACTCTATATCATCAATTCATCATAACTGAGTACAAAATACTTGAATACATACCATAAGCATAAATTCCCAGTTATACCACCAGAATACATTAAATAAAACGCCACATCGATATCAAACTAATCATCATCTCATAATCAAAACCACAGTTCCAGATAGTAGATTACTCGCTTAGGGTTTTAAATCTATCAATCGATGTTCAGATGTAAGTTTCCGATCAATCAGATATTCATCAACACAGCTAATAGAACCACAACAATCGATTAATAATCAACAAACTTCAAATCGCAAAGTTTAGAGTAATCAGAAGCAGGTGAGAACAATTGCAGATTAGAGTGAGCAAAAGGCACAAGTGAACAATCGGAGAGCTTACTAGAGAGCCGCCGGAGACGGAGGCGATATCGGCGGATCAACGGCGGAGAACGCCGGCGAGAAGTCGCCGGAGCCGTGGGTCTGAGACTACGTCTTGACTGTGGATGGTGGTGGGGCGAGGGTTTGTCGGCGAGGTTTTAAATCTATTGTATGTATCGTATGAAGTTTTGAAGCGTGATGAATGAAAAAGATAATAAAAACATTATGATTATTATCTTCTTATAAGTTATAATATAAAACTATTTGTTCTTTTTAAATTTTATAATAAAAGTGATAATACTCCGGTACTTATTGATGATTATTTGTGTCATGATACATACGAGATATTTTTCAAAATGGTTATAGTCACGCCTTAAATTTTAATGCAACAAACACAAGTCCCACCATTATAAACTAGAACCCTAAAAGATACACTCAAACCATGAACGGCTATGTGCTCATATGTTGCTAGCTGATGATTATTTCATTGAACGTTCTACTTATTCGAACGATGTAATTAACCATTGCTTTTGAATGTCCGAACCGCTATTCTTGATAATGATTGAAACGTCCAGAGAATGAGAGAGAGGAGCCCTTGCTTCTGCCAAGGGGATGATGCGAGAAGTCGAATTGGTATTAACACCACATGAAGTGCATGGGGCTATAATATACATATGATGGCTTTACAATTTTAACGGAGGGGATGACGTCATAATTATATATATAGTATACTATATTTATAGTTATATATATAGTTGAATATAAGTAATTTATATATGTATTTTATAGTTATATATAAAATTTAATTATATTTGTATATAAAACACACTAATTTATGGTTTAACACTCCGTTTTTACCCATTAATATATAAAAAAATCAAAATCTGGTTCAACCGGTCTGGTTTCCCGGTCCAACCACCAGTTCGGGACGAACCGGTCGGTTCAACTGTCACAAACCGAATCATAGCGAATCGGACCGGCTAGGGGGCCGATCCTCGGTCGAACCGGTCACGAAAACAATGGTTTTAATTGGTATTCATCACTATAATTGCAGTTTTGATTATCATATTTAGGTTTTGTTTTCTGTTTTTTATTGTTTTAAAAAATTACTAACAATTATCCTAATACAATATAATTTATATAACTAGTCCTTCAAATGTGATATTTTCAAAAGACTCTTATATTTAACAATAAAATTAACAGAGTTAGTATAAAGAATCAAAACTGATATAAAAATAAAACACAGGCTATGATCAAAAATTCATTTTTAAATTAAAATAATTAAAATGGTTCAACCACATGACTCATGAGTGATGACCAAACCAAACTTTACTCTAAATTCTTCGAAGTCCAAATAAGACTTGCACAAAAAAAACCGGGTACGGACCCGACCCGGCGTGCCCAACCCCGACCCGACCCGGACCCGACCCGGCGTACCCAACCCGGACCCGGGTCCGGGTACAACCCGGTACCGGGTGTACCCGGTTCGTACCCGGAATAAACCGGTGGTTTCAATCCGGTTTGGGTTTTTTTCGAAATTCTAAAACCCGACCCGAACCCGACCCGGTCTAAACCCGAAGTGAACCCGGTTTTGGACCCGATATTGAACCCGGTATTGGACAAAAAAAAAGAAAAGAAAATTAGAAAAAATAAACTACACCCGGGTATGGCGATTAGGGTTTTCCCGCAAGTGAACCCGACCCAGGTTCGTACCCGGGTTCACCAATACCCGGGTACAAAAAACCCGACCGGACCGAACCCAGTTTGAACCCGATTCCGGGTCCGGCCCAAAACCCGATTTGTGCATGACTAGTAAAAATGACCAAAACTATATTATAACCGCTTCAAGTACCACAAGCCCAAAAATAAAGCCCACTAAGCCCACTAGTCCTTCATCTTAAAGTTTTTTTTTCTAAATTGTTGCATCATTAGTTTTGTTGTGTTAAATAATTTGATTCTTGTCGATGTGTTGCTAGTCTATTTAATAGAAGTTTTGTCTTTTAAATGGGAGGTTTTGAGTTCAAAACTATACATGGTTTAATTTTATGTAATTTGATGTAATTTAAAAATAGGAATAAGATACATTTGTAGTTAAAAAAATAATAAGAATTTTGATTCTTTAACTTTTTTTAAAATTTCGACAAACTTCTAATTTATTCTTAACCGCCACGGCTCCACGTTCCTACTTGAAACTTTCATGATTCATTGGTCAATTTTATTAGTCTCACCGACCAACAAAAGCTTGTGTTCTGGATCATATTGATCTTTTATTGAACAGTTAGATCCAAATATGTTTTTTTTTTCGTGTTTTCTATTGTAGTGTTTAATTTATTAAAAAAGTTTTTTTTATAGTAGAAGCATTAGTTATTCTATAAAAACTTATGAATCTTTAACTACTGTTGGCTCTAAGGACCATATAGAATTTTTGATGGCTGGAACCAAATATATATAGACCATGGACCGTTAAAATCTTGTGTGGTTGAAATTATTGTTTTGCCCTTTTCAAAAACTATATAAAGTATTTTAAATAATAAAACTATAATAAAACTTGCAAGAAACTCATCAAACTTTCATTTGAACCACACCTAAAGGCATTTGACTTGATTGTATTCGAGAATGTAATATGTGCATCATCTTTTAAAAATCAAGGGTTAAATCCTGCGGTAGACATGTTAGGTGGATTTAAGAGTAGATTAAAAACACCCAAAGTAATGTTTATAACAACTAAAAACCGCCACCATCTGTTGTTTCAAACACCTACGTTGCATCTTGCAAGGACTTCTGTATTGAAATTTTTACCATTGATGGTGTTAATAGACACTGTTCTAAGGGGTGGGCTTGCCCGTGGTTGAGGATGAGTATGGGTTTTGGTGTTTTTGTTTTTATTTTTGGTTATTGTTTTTTTGTCTTTTTTATAAAAAACTTGCAATTCGCTCGGAGCTTATTTAAAATTGTCTCACTTGTAAATTAACCGAGTTGAGCCTGAGCCAAGATAAGCTTAGTCGGTTGGCTTGTTCATTTTACTCGGTTAAACTGAAGTTTGTCCCACCTTTATTTTTTGTTTCATTTCTATCTATTTTCTAGTTAAATAAAGCTTCGTTATTGATTGAAGATTCAAACCTATTACTCATATACATTTTGTTAGTTTGTTCACATCCATTCTCTTGGTTTGTTTCTGAATTATTGCTCCTAACTTGCAGCGGTCACAATGTTTCTGTTTCTTTTTCTATTATCGATGTTTTAGTTGCACCTAGAACCACGAGTCCACGGACACCAATCTCATTTGATCTACGGATCCATGAGCTTGCCACTTGCTAGCCTCAAGCATCGCCAAAGACTACGATCATCAGTCATCAGAATATCATTCCAGAAATTAAGAACCAACGAACTACCAAACACACTATGAATAGCATAGTCAACATAAATATGGATAACAACATCAAGTACGATGGGGGAGTATTAGACTATATTATTATTATGGTTAAGTATTAATTATTATTAGGGTTAAGCCAACGATCCATTTTAGATTTCTAGGGATATATTGTTCCGTTACCACTATGAGAAAATATTAAACTGTATTATTATTATTGTTAAGTATTAATTATTATTAGGGTTAATCCAGTGATCCATTTTAGATTTCAAGAGATATATTGCAATCATCCTTTAAATGAACGTTCAATTTAATTCTTTTACCGTCTTAGAAAGTAGATGTTTAAAATCATAAATTGAAATCTAAAATTATAACATATTATCTAAGTCGAGATTTCCTTACCATCTCACTTTTCAATTAAAAAACTAATATATAAATATAAAAGATGATCATATCC
>BJCM01000659.1:0-13603 GCA_018326385.1 Flaveria bidentis | reverse complement strand
AGGAGACCCTAGGATGCATTTGAAACTAAACATTTTTGGGCAAACTTATGTTGTAAACATTTGTGGTAGTCTTAACTATTACACTGCATGTTTGACACTTGTTCCCGGGTTGTGGGAAATTAAACAATGTCTTACTACTTGATTATGTGATCATCTTTGTGTTATGCTTATGGCTATGTTGTCGTGAATATTGACTAACACGACACAAGTCTCCATTTGTGTTCGGGTGACGTCATGACACACTTGTCATCATAATTATATTGCTTCTCTAACGTATACCATATGTTATGACGATCCCGTCTCGTTACATTCCCGTGTTTCCGCTTTAGCGGGGGTGTGACAAAAAATAGAACAATTTTAAGAGAACACTTTGAATACATGAACCCTAGCCGTCCAGAACGTCCAAGAAAGCCAATCCAACTTCAAAGTTTGTTCTTGATCGATTCCTACTCGTTCTTAACATTTAGTTCATTCTTATATTGATCGGGTTAACGCTCTCACTGATTGGATCACTAATCAAATATGATTCCGCACTATTTTATCTAGTTTCACCCATTATCAGTTAGTATTCCGTACGTACACGATTTTGACAAGCAATGTATTCAGCTACAGCAGTTGATGCAGAGACACAGGATTGTTTCTTGCATTGCCATGAGACAACATTTCCACCAAGAAACTTACATCCCCCAGATGTAGACTTTGTAGTCATGTTGCAACAACAATAATCATTATCTGTATATGTATACAGATTGAAGTCAAAATTCTTAGGATACCACAGACCAAATGTTGAAGCACCTTTGAGGTATCTTAGAATCCTTTTGACAGTAATAAGGTGAGACATCTTAGGGTTGGCTTTTTATCTTGCGCAAATACATGTTGCAAACATGATATCAGGCCTGCTACTTGTCATGTACATAAGAGACCCAATCATAGCCCTGTATAAGTGTTCATTTACACACTCCCCTAAAGATCAGGTCTAAGGGAGTGGTTATCACCATCAAGGAATTCCTGATCACTATCACCACAACCATGGTTTTCTTTTGCATTTGAAGTATTTTATCTGGTTGTAGAGCCTTTGAGCTGGAATTTGAAGGCTTCTTAGATGTATAAGCTAAATTTGTCATTGTGGTGCTGATAGAGACCTCATTTGCAGAAGTAGTTACAAATGGAGCTAAAGATGTATGGCTTGAAGGACTTCTAAGCTCAAATCTTGGGTCAGGATCACCTATGGGTAAGATATTTGTAGATCTTGAAACATTCTCACAAGATTTGTTAAAACAGTTGGTAACTAAATAAAGATCAAACAGCCAATCCGGACCAGAACCAGCCACACAAGGTGTGTGTTCATTGAAAGTTACAGTGGCAGACTCCTCAATAATTCTAGTTCTAAGATTTTATACTCTGAAAGCTTTAGCTTGAGAAGAGTATCTAATGAAGTGTCCATCATCTGCTTTATTTGGAAATTTGATCTTTGGTATTCAAAATGGTGCAAGGACATCCAAATGACCTGAGAAAACCAATGAAAGGATTCCTCTTGTGCTAAAGTTCATAAGGGGTCTTCCCATGAGTCTTGACTACTAAAGCTCTGTTCTGCACATAGTAGGCAGTGTTGACTGCCTCTGCCCAGAAGGTGATGGGTAGCTTAGAGTTAGACAACATGGTTCTTGTAGTTTCAATCTGTGTCTTGTTTCTCCTCTCAGCAACACCATTTTGTTGAGGAGTTCTGGGAGCATTGTATTGTCTTGTAATACCTTTTTCATCACAAAATGTATCAAGGATTTGGTTCTTGATTTCAGTTCCTTGATCACATCTTATGGTTTTGACCTTGTGATCAGATTGATTCTCAATCTTTAGGATAAAATTTTCCAGAATCTCAAGAGTCTCATCCTTAGTTCTAAGGAAGAAAACCCAAGTGAATCTTGTAAAGTCAGCTGTGATCACCAAACAATAAGAGGTCCTTCATATACTCATTTCACTAGTAAGGCCAAAGAGATTCATATATAACAAGTGTAGGGGTGAAGTGACGGAGTTTCTTTCCTTATGCTTATGAGATACCTTGTGTTGCTTCCCTTTCAGGCATGCAACATAGTGATCGTCACTTGTAAACTCTTTCTTTGGCATTCCAGTTACCAAATCATTCTTAATCAGCTTATTCATGTTCTTAAAGTTTACAAGCCACATTATTTAATGCCATAGAAAAGACTCATCACTATTGGCTTTAGACAGAAAGCTTGAAACTTCTCCGGAGGGAGAGGTTTCTTGCAAGTCCATCTTGTACATGTTCCCTTTCTTGGGGGCTCTAAGCAGGATAGGCTCATGAGGAATGACCACCCTCGGCTTGAGAACAATGCACTCATGCTCAGTAAAGAGCATGTTATGACTCTGATCACAAAATTAGGATACACTCAGAAGATTGTACCCAGACTCCTTGACAAAGTTTACCTTTTCAATGCTGAGCTTACCATTTATGTCCTTTCCCCTTTTAGAAATGTAACCACCTTCATCTCCTCCAAAAGAAACTAGCCCTCCATCAATCCTTTCGAAGTTCTGGTGTAATGACCTATTGCCTGTCATGTGCCTGGAACAGCCACTGTCAATGATCCAGACATTTTTGTTTGCCTTGAGTTGTTCATGCACAAAGTATTCCTTTCTTCCGAGACCAAATTTTCATTCGAAGGCAATTTTCCACTTGCCTTCTTCATTTTAGGGTGTGGACTGTTCTTGGAGTTGGATGGTCAAGGCTGTGTAGTAGTGGTACACATCAAATCAACCTTCTTCTTAGAGCTGAGATGATTTGAACATGAACCAGAACTCTTAGTAGAAGAGTTTAGGTTGATGTATTCAGTCTTCACCACTTCAAATCCTGTAGAGATAAAAACTTGTTTCTGCTTCTAATCAAAAGTGGCCTTGATCTTTTGAACCTTCCTAGCTTTTCTTTTGCTCTTTTTGATCATGCTTTTCCTCAGAGACTTGGTCATCAAAGTCTTCTTTTTCTCCTCAGAAGGATGGTGACCCTTTTTAAAATACACTTCTTCACTCTTCTCAGAGAGATTCTTCACTATCACTTCTTCATCCTCTTCACTCAAAGGATCTATAAGAGGAAGCTTATCTTCACAAGTTCCTCACCTAGGTGATCTTACAGACAAGATTTTGTGTGGAGGAGCTATCTCATTAGATCCCAGCCCTACTTGTTTTGATGGTACACCTTCTTGTGCAGGGATGAGGATATCATGTTCTTGAAGGACTCTTCTTCAAGAACACACTTTTCTGCCCTGCTTTGCTGATCATAAGCTCAGCCTGGCATTTAGTCAACTTAGTTATGAGATCCTTGATCTGATTCCTATAATTTGTTTGCTCATGTTTTAGAACTGAAATGGTTTTCTCTAAGTCTACTATCTTCAGTTTATAATCATTTTAAGACTTTCTAAAATCAGCTTTTAAAATGTTTAAGGACTCAAGATCATATCTCATTTCTAAGTTGCAGGACTTGTATCTGTTAACTTTAGCAATGCATTCAGGGGTAGAGAGATGTTTCAATACGTTGGCTTCATCATGATCTTCCATCAATGCTTGGTTTGGAGAGGCATCTTCCACCTGAAAGCTCCAGTCAAAGCCTCCTTCTTCAACAGCAACTGCAGCTTGCTGCTTTGGCTTGTCATTTTAGGTAGCTTTGTTAGTGTAGTTTGGTCTGGACTGTGTTTGGCCACCATTAGTTCTTGGTGCCTTACACTCCCTGGCAAAGTGACCCATCAAGTTACAGTTGTAACACTTGACTTTGCTTTTGTCCATTCTAAACTTTCCATGGGTTGCACTATTAGGAAACTTTCTTCCTGTATGCTTGTAGAACTTCTTGGCTCTGTGAGTGAGAGGAGCCATCTGCTGGACTATTTCCATGTACTCCAGATCATCTGGATGGATACAGTCCAGGTCTTCAAGGGTGAAAAGAAAGCTGCCACAACTTTCATCAGAGGACACAAAGGCTTGAGAAGAACTTGTCACTTAGAATGGGCTTCCTTGAGTACAGTTCTCCCTTGGTCTGTCAGGGAAGGTGATGAAAGGACCCCTTGGTGAGTTTTCAAGGTAGCATATGAGATGATGTTGGGGTTCTATGCTATCCTTTTCAACCACATGAAGGGCTAAACCTATTTAATTGTTGGAGTTGCCAGATGAATTTTGCATGTTCATCTCCATCTGGTAGCCACTAAGAATTCCATACAACTCTGTTAGAGTAAGAGTTTTCAGATTCTCAGTTCTCTTGATAACCACACAGTAGTGTGCCCATTGCCTAGGAATTGAGGACATGAACTTCCTTACAATGTCTTTGTTTTCAAGAGCAACTCCCCCATCCACTAGGGTATCAACAATCTCAGCATAACTGAAGTATTGTTGAGTCATGGTTTCACCAGCTTTGAGGGTGAAATTTTCGAACTGCTGCTTCAGGAGATCCTTCTTGTTCTCCTTAGCTTCATAGGTACCCTCATACATCAGTTTCAATGCATCCTACATCTGTTTAGCTCTTTTGAAATTCTTGAAACCTCTATACACAGAGTTAGGAAGAGCAGCCTGAAGGGGTGTCATGGCGTTCTAGACAATCTTTACTCTCTTTCTATCTTCATCTGAGTAGTCAACCACAGCCTTGGGGATCATACCACCACTAGTAGCAGAAGAGGTCCTTGGTATGTAAGGTCCATTTTCAACAGCCTCACACATTCTTGAGTCTAGAGACCTGATGAAACCTTCTATTCTTTGGCACCAGGTGTCAAAGTCATCAAGAGTGATCAGTGGGGACTTTGTCATGTTTCCAGTTTCCATATCAGATTTCAAAATGGCTGCCATTTAATAAGTTAAGTATATGTGTGTGTGAGGGATCTTAAGATGGTGTGATCTTATATCAAGAGCCAGAAAGCACTGATACCAACTGCAGGACCGGTGAATGGTATGCAAATTCAACACAATAACACAAAGAGGATAGATGGTTAAGAACACTCAACTTAATAAGACAGTGAAACTGGTTAACCTTAAGAAATGACACTAAGAACACAAGTAAGTATGAGACAAAACAAGATAACAAGATACAGAAGGAGGTGGTTTTGAAGATTGAAATATATTGCCTTCTCAAGTTCTTTTACAAGTGTTACAAAGCATAAAAGAAAATTACAAGTACTTGAGATACATATACTACATCCTACAGTCGGCCATACTTTGAAGGCCAGCTGGATACAATTGACTAGACACAAAACAAAATCAATTGTAAAGTCAAAAGGCAGATTGCCTTTTGACTAGTGACTATGATATGCCCATATTCTAATCTATTACAAAAAGGATAAAGTACACAAAGTAGAAAGTTTACAGACTCAAGACGTCAATGTACAGTTACTAAAAGTATGGACATTTTCACCAACTTGTGAAAGTTGGTGACTTTACAGAGTTGCAGTAGGAAGGTGTCCAACTTTATGTAAAGTACATCAGAAAAAGCATGTATACTAAAAGTCTTCGGAAGAAATTAGTCTTCAAGTGTTGGCTTCAAAAGACTTTTTCTCTGAAGCTTCGGAAGACTTCATCTTTGGCTTCGGAAGATATTGGTCTTGGTTTCGGAAGATTTCACACTAAGGATATTTATGTTGTTTGTGTGAAACTTCTTAAGCATTCTTCTTTAGTACTTATGTGCATGCATGTAGGATAGACTTTCGGTGTTTGGGTTGCATCTGCCTCTTCATATAATCTCTACAAACTCCACCTAGGTTATGCTACCAAAACACTTGAAGACTTTAGATATTGACAGTACTCATTAAAATAATGACCATTCCTTTCTTCATAAGATGATTAGGATCCCTCAGACTGTCAAAGTGTCTTCTCATATCATAGAGATCATGCAGAGGTAGATTGAACATGTCTTACCATGTGTAGACATCCTTAATTCCATGATATCTAATGACATGCCACCTTTTTGGATTTGTGGTGTATGTCCAGGACCAGGATGGGTCTTCCTAATGCCAGAGGAACTGCTTGATTTGGAGATGATGGAGCATCCTCTAGCTGCACATCCTCATGATTTTCTGACTCATCTTGAGGTTCAGAAAAGGATGTTTCTTTCTTCTTTTTCTTTTGCTATGAAACCATCCTTTCCTTTCTCTTTGTTGCTTTTCACTGAGAAGACTGGCCTGCAACACCTGATTGATCTTCTTTGTCTTTCTTATTTGGGTCTTCCTCTCTCACAGGTTCAGAAGGAGAGGGAGTCTGACCCTGCTGTGGATCAGAAGATGAAGCTTGCTTAGATTCAAGAGGAGGTTCAGGTTGTGTCGTCTTAGGTTTTTCAACCTTCACCTCCCCTTCAGGTGGAGCTTAACTTAGAGGGGAGTGTAAGTCAATTAGCTCTCCACTCTTGATCATCTGCTTGATTACCCTGATATGCTCATCCATAGTGGATAAAGACATAGGGCCACGTCTCCTTCCGGAGAATCCATACAGCTTCAAGAAGCTTATCATCCTCTACCAGTCTACAGACTTCTTTATGCTCTTCTGGATGATGGCTCTAATGATAAGAAAAGGAAGGAAAATTCTCAAAACTTTATTGTGGTTACCCCTACTATTCCATTTAATCAAGTTCCACAAACTCATCCACCGGTTTTTGTTAATCAAGCCCGGAAAAAGAAACCATATACTGCACCTTTTCCACAATGCAACAAATGCAAGTATCACCATACTGTTCATGCACAATGTCATCAATGCACCAACTGTGGTTATTTTGGTCATACTTCCAACACGTGCAAGAATGTTGCTACAGCTCAAGTTAATGCACCTGTCATCCAACATCCTCTTATGATTACTCAAGGTCGTGCATGCTTCCAATGTGGCGATCCAAATCATTTTTTCAACCAATGCCATCAACTCGTTAACACTGTTCCTGTGGCTCTAGGGCGTGCTTTTAACATCAATGTTCATCAAGCTCAAAACAATAATGATGTAGTGAATATCATGTTTCCAACCAATACCCCCTAATTTTTGGTCTAAATTGATGCCTATGCTAATAAAAGTTGTATCTCTAGCATTTACGTTATTAATGTTGATGCCCAAACCATAATTATATGTGTTTCTTTTACTCATAAAATCAAGTATGTATCGAATTTTTTTTATTTCTTGCACTAATCCATGACAAAACCAACCTATTGTCTTACACTGTCTGAAATATAAAGTTTGTCAGCCAAAAGCTCAATCTAATTTATGATTCTATTCTATTGTTCACCTTTTTGTATAAGTCTTCTCTTGATTAAATTTAGGGACGGAATTTCCTACTAAATTAATTATTTAGTTATTTAATCTCTTTTAATGTTTCAAATACAATAATTATACCATTTGATTAATTTAAATTTTATTATTTAAGAGATAAAAAAATTTGTTATAATCTTATAAGATTTTCATAAAAGAAAAATTATGAGAATTAAACCATTTGATTTCAAAGAAATCAAAAACATTTATAGAGTTTATTTTTAATTATGTGCTTAATTATAAGGTTATAATAAATAATTAAATTGCAATGCTTTCATAAAGATTTAAAAGGTTTATAATGACTTTATTAAATAAAATTGATTTATTAATTAAATATGATTTACAAAGTTATGGGTTTAAATTGTAAATTGTTTACTTTAAATTAAAATGTTTTTACATAAAATGATAACCACTAAAAAGAACATGGACCAAAGTGCAACTTTCTTTTAACCCAACCCCACTCCTATCATCGCCCCCTTGTCTCTGCTAACCACTCTGACCAAGTCTCCAACGAAGGCCAATCTATTAAAATCAATTCACATAAACCCAATCGAACCGTTCCACAATTCTCGCGTGAATGTCTCGAACACATGACCCATTTTAATTTGAATAATTTGGTTACTAATGCAATCATAATTGAAACCGAAGCTTCTTATTCAAAAACGAAATCTGTTACAGCTCGAAGCATAATCAAACAGTTGGATCAATTGGTTTAAAATGCTCCTGTGAGTATTGCGCACGAAACAACCATTTCAATTGAGTTGTAACTTCAGAAACAACAATCAATTTCAACCAAAACACCCGAATCATTATCTCTAACTCGTTGAGTACGAAACTAATCAAATAGAACCTATTTAAGAGAGGGAAAACCTTTTGATCGAACCCTTAAAGCTTTTCGAGCAATCAATTTCACTGAACAATCAAACTCTCAAGCAATTAATCCTCACTTCCATCTCGGGTCTACGCAACTGTTTTTGTTCTTAAATCGCATCCAATTCGATAGAAATCAAGTAAGTTACATACACACATACACTCGATTTTATGTAGGGAATAAAAGCCCCATGTTTATTTGGGTTAACAACATCAAATAGATGTTCAATTTGAACCTAATCGAACTAGGATTCATGTCAATTTGAGGTTTATTTTAAAAATAATTCTTATTAATTTCTTTGTAACTTCAAATAAAATATGGACTCTAGCCCAACTAATTAACGCACATATCCTATGCAGAAAGGACCCGGGTTCGAACTGGGCCTCCCTGATATTATTTTTAAAATCTAATTTATCCAATATTTAATTTCAAAATTTTTTAAATACAATCATATTAATATTAAAAAAATTGTTTTATTTATTAAGAACTGACTCAAAGTTTAGAATTTTGTATTTCTTTATTTCTAGAATTACAAATGTTTTATAATTATCATAAATTCAATTGCAAGTTTTAAAATTTATAAAAATTATTTATAATCAAACATAATAAATTTTAAATTATTGTAAAATATCATTTTTGTGAAACATTCAAATAATTAATTATTTAATTAATTATTTTTGACCAAAACTAAATAATTATTAAATTTATTATTTCTCACACTTTAATACTCAAACACTAAATAATAAATTTTATTTAAATTAAATATTTAGATAATATTTAACACGATAACTTCATAAACTTTTTCATTATCATTATCAATCTTAGTTGCTTAATAACATTTATCTATTTTCTAAATACATCATTCTTAAACTAGTTATTAAAACTCTCAAATCATAATTGTAACCCTAATTCGTATCTATTCTTCAATCATTATAAAGCTTTAATCTAAGACACCGTTCTTTATGTTAAATCCGTGAGGAAACCGTTGGTGTCTATTCTTGCATACGATTCAAACCATATTAATATACCAACTGAGTATTCATTGCCCATTTTCATATTTTATATTTTGGGGAAATCATGTGATTCAATATTCAGTCATTGTTATTCATTGTTATTTTATTTCATTCTAAATTCAATTCAAGACATGCTATGTTATTACTTGCAATTATGTTTTCATAGTTAGATAAACTTGATGATAACACACTCATTAATTTATGCAACCATGGTAACAATGATATATCAATTGGTTTGACAAACCCATTTGTTTAGTCGTGTGGTGATTTGGAACCGGAATCATTCATTCTATAAGGCTTCGTCTGCGGACCGAGTCAAGTCACTCATTAGGTTTGATTGTGTTGTTTTGTCTTTTATGTTACACTATTGTATTATAAGTCTTGACATTGCCATGTGAATTGAATTGTTTACAATCATTTTAATCAATCTATATGAATCAAACCTATGTTTACTAACTGGCTAATTTGTTAGCTGATTCGTTACTTTTTCACATGATTTCAGGAATGAAGATTAGTGGACTTCTAATGCACACTTAGGATTTGGACTTAGTCAAAGTTAAAGACAAATTTCATTATGTTATTAATTGATTGTATTGTATTGATTGATTAGTATTATTCAAAGAAAATGACATTTAATATTATTTCAACGTATTTATTACCATGTTCTATGAGCAATCGATTCACATTCGTCCGCGCCGATGATTCCGTCGTCGGTCGGGGTGTGACATAATCTGTATGGGTGATAATCACATATACCCATCTTTGGAGAAGAAATACTTGCCTCTGTTCTGGATTTATTTATTTCATGTTGTTATCCATTGCCATAGCAATCTAAAGGCTAGCATGGATAGTTTGAGCGCCATGTTCGGATCACTACTGGTTTCTATTATTGATAATCATCCATACAACATATCCAAGGCAATATTTTCAAAGTTCCAAAAGAACATCATAGCAGCACCATGAAAGAAGTTTATTATGTACCCGAAGTTTTTATAGATGATAGTGAATGCTAGTCATCTTGAGTTAGATATATCTTATTGGAGCTTGATGAAATGCATGGAATAGTTCTTATTTTGCTAAGCTTTGAAGGTTTATCGATAGATTCCAAGCTGAAGCACGACTGGAAGAGACTGAGACAACACATATACATATTGATGATACAAATGTAGTTTATCTAGTGCTGCTCTAGAAGCTCCAGAAAGTTCACAAACTCGTAATAAAACTACTTTGGAAGAGGTTAATACCTTAATAAATGTTGAAGGAGAAGTAGAATGAGAACATAATAAGACTAATAATGATCAGATTGGCAATGTGCCTTATGTTTTACGAGAACGTCCTAGAGTACGTGAGACACCAGCAAAATGTAGTGCTAAGGATCGTGATATAGACTTTGTTCTAGATGATATTCCTACACCTACCTGAGGTTGAAGGAAAAGGATGGCAAGGGTTACTGGTGAAAATTCACGTGGTAGGTGTAGAGGACATGGTGTGTTAAGGAAACGTCAGACTACGATTGCCACAATGACTACAGATGATGTATCTATGCCTGATATTTCAGTAATAGTTAGTGTGGCCACTACACTAGTAATAGTCATAGAATCAATAACTGAGACAACCAATTCATGATGATCCTTTTGGTGATGTTGATTATTTTAATACTACTCCTCAACCACATCCACAACGAGAGTCATCTTCTTTATCACCAACTATGGTTACGTTGGAACAGATAGTTAGTATGCTTGAAATAGAAATGTTGGAGAAAACTCAAATTATTGATCACACGTATAGGAGTATGGTGGAGAAAGATGAACTGATTAAGAGCCTAGAGAGTCAACAACAATTTATACTTACTTATGTTCTGATAATGTAGAAGAATCTAAGAGATCTCACCTCTCATGTGTATTCATCATTCAAACAATATCATACCATAGAGGTTGGAGAGTGTCGTGGACAGCAAGCTACTGATCTAGAACTAGTTGATAAGATGGTTATTGCTATAGAGCATGTTGTTTACCCAGTTACTACTGAAGGGACAATAGGCACTGTTGTTGTTGATCAAGAGCCTATTTTAGATATACCTGATTAGGCAACTAAGGATCAACCTGTACCTTACATTGAAAAGCCGTTGCAGAGCCTAAGCATATGATGCTTATTCCTAATTCACTTGTTGATAATGATGATATGGAGCAGTTAGATTTGATTTTGATGATGAAGGTAATAAGGATGGTGATGAAGGTGATGATGATGATGATGATGATAATGGTGATGATGGTAATAATGATGATAATGATGATAGAGGAAATGATGATGATGATCAAGGAGGTGATGATGGTGCTACTAATGGTACTTCTGGACCATTAGGAACTACTAATGTCTCTGAACCAAGTCCTGATGATATAATTAATTATGCATAGTTAGATCCTACCACAAAAGCTGAATATGAGAAGAAATTCTACTCATTTCAGCAAAATATTTTGGAAGAAGAGGAGAATGTGGACTATGGACCATTTGATGACTTAGAAGAAGCTGTGGAGTGTACAAATATATATGGGAACAACCTAAGACATTTATTTTCTTATAGTCTAATAGAAGAAGGGGAAATTATTGGAGAGACTGATACTTCTGAGATCACTACCAATGCATTAGACCAAACCGGTCAAATGGTTGTTCATCAGATTGGTAATATTACAGTTGATGCATCTCAGCCGCCGACATACATTCATACTCTATGACATTCCAAACCATTTACAAGGTATAGAAATTCATAGCCGATTATCAGTCAGGCTTATGATGAAGAAAAGAAGTTATATGTGACTAAGAGAAAAGCTAGAGAAATTGAGTATTTCAAAGATAAGCATGACTTTCATACTCTAAAAGCTTTAGATTTATATTCTATGAAAATAAGGGTTCATAGACATCCGAGAGATGTAAGAAAGATCCCTATACACGCTCTAGTGCATTTTAAGAGCTTGTCAAAGCTAATCAGGTATAGTTGTGAGAAGGAGACAGGTGACGCGTTGATAAGGTGTGTAGACAAAGAGTACCATAACATCGACCTTATGGATTTGCTAAAGTTTGGGAAAGAAGATTAGATGAGGTTGCAGGCATGTACAATTGCAGTTCATGAATTTGTTCATCATCTAGTAGCACAATTATGTTGGTTAATTACGAAGGCCTTGGATAAAAAGATGTATGTTTATGGGTGCAACTACCAAGTTGATAATGTGAACTTCTAAAAAATATTGATTTACCAAACCTAGGGGTAGGTTGTAAGATTTGAACCTAGGGGCTTGAGAAATCAAATCAAGTTCAAGATAAAGTCAAAGAGTTCATGCGATAAGTAGACTATTACGCAAAAAGTGTTAGTCGCGTCAGAACTAGGTTCTCGCACGAAAGATTGTTTTCGCGCGATAACAATTTTGTTTAGTATAAATACTTAGTTTGTTTTATAATTAATAGCTTTTGTCATATTCCTAAATTTGTATTTAAAGTGTAATCACTTAATTCATAGAGCAATATCAATAAGTTATTTACATTGTGTTGTAATCATTCTACGTTTCTACTTCTTTACCATATTTGATTACATTCTGCATATTCAATTATGAGATCGATCTGATAATTGTGATCCTTACACAAATGAACTATTTGAAAACCAAGGTATGTCTAAAAATATTCCTTTTGCTTGAGGAGAGATAAACCCAATATCACCAAGAAAAATTTCCTCAATGGAGGATTGCAAGGGTAAACAAGTTATGGAAACATTAGACGATTGATTAAATGTTTCAAATAATGAAGCATAATCATATAGCTATGAAGGTGTAGAATCTGCATCTGTGTTGTTAGCTTCATGCCAACCAATATTCAACGACTTAATTATTTGTTTAATACTTTTATTATAAACCCTGTATGTTGCCTTGTTGGTTGAATATCCATCAAAATAACATTCATTAGCTTTTTCATGAAATTTTGATATTGAATCAAATGTGTTTAAAAAAGTACAACAACATCCAGAAGTTTTAAAATATTTGACTTTGGATTTATGTTTGAAAAATATCTCATAAGGGGTCATATTTTGTTGTTTATTGGTTAATGGATGATTCTGAACATAACATGTAGTGTTAACAACTTCAGCCCAAAAGAATGAATGTAATTTGGGTACTGATAACGTTATTCTAGCAGCTTCAATTAAACTTATGTTTCGTCTTTCAGCAACTCTGTTTTGTTGTGGAGTTCCTGCAGAACTAATCTGTCTAGCTATCTATGACGACCCTTGAAAATTAGGTTAGGCAAATTAGTATATAAATAAAATTCTCTTATATAATGCTCATTATTTTGGTCAACCATTTATGAACTATATGTGTTTATGTGTGTATATATATGTTATACGTATGCATGCTTCCATGCATGCACAACTATTTTACGAATGCATGTATCCGAATACATAATCTTTTGA